>DF242910.1:0-40189 GCA_000507305.1 Breviolum minutum Mf 1.05b.01 | reverse complement strand
TCAACAAGACATTTTAACAATCTGAAAAGGTTGAACAAAGCTTCATGTCCTTGAAAACATCTTGCCAGACATTCGGAGAACACGCCATGTTAGACCAGACTTCTAAACAGTTATAAAAAGTTATCGAAAGTTATCAAAAGTTATCAAAAGTTACCAAAAAGTTACCAAAACTTATCTAAAGTTATCTTGAGTTAGCAACTTACTTATCCAACTTAACATAACTCTTGCTAAGGTGTTAAGATAACTCATGTTAACTTCCAACATAAGTGTTCTAACTTCCATACATCTTAGCTAAATCTGTAAACTTGTATAACTTCAAAAGGGTAGTCTCCGTAGAGCTTCTCGGACCCTTTGGGTCTCGTCACTTCGTGCTTGTCGAACTTCCAAAACTGTGGTGTAATGCAAATTTTTTAGATTGCGCGCCGACGCAACCCTCTCGTCGCTTCGTGCTTGTCGAACTTCCAAAACTGCGGTGAAATGCAAATTCTGTGTGTCCTCGCGCAATCCCTTTTCGTGCTCATCGGACGTCCAAAACTGTGGTGAAATGCAAAATTTGAGCTGGCCGGCGCAACCCTCTCGTCACTTCGTGCTGGTCGGACGTCCGAAACTGTGGTCAAACGCAAGTTTTGTATGCCGCGGGTTGCCGCGGACTTCGTGCGCTGGACGCATACATTTTTGCGCGCGCCGCTGTAGCGAAACGTGCATTTTGAAATTATTGGCTGGCACGCCGTTGTAGCGAGACGCACATTCTGATTTTGCTGGATAAACCTTCGCGTAGGATTCGGTGGGTCGATTGCGCGAAACTGTGGCGAAATGTAAATTTTGAGCTCTTGGAATTGCTCTGCGCGTTGTCCTGGGCGTGTGAATGATAATGTTTTGGAAGCATTGTTCTGTGAAATTTGGAGGGAGCCTCGCGCGAAACGATCATTTTGGAAGCTTCTTCTTTGAGAATTGTCGAAAAAAGCGTCGGGCGAAACGCTCGCTTTGGAAGTTTTTTTTCTGAAGTTTGGAGGTTAAGCCTCGCACGAAACGATCATTTTGGAAGCTTCTTCTGTGAAATTGGAAGGAAGCCTCGCACGAAACGTTTATTTTGAAAGCTTCTTTTGTGAAGTTTGGACGAAGCCTCGCGCGAAACGCTCATTTTGGAAGTTCCCTGCCCAAAGAGCCTTAAAAAGTCTTTAATTAGAAAAGTCTTTAAATGACTTTTCCCTTTTTAAAGGCCTTTTCATTTAAGCCATGAAAAGACCTTAATTAAGGAAGGTAAATTTTTAAGTTTTATGTTCAAAAAAGACGGAGATCTATATTCAAGGTTTATATCTCCTTTTAGGACAAACAGGAGATGTATAAAGGAATTTATATTTAGATTTACATGTTGCAAGCTCCTTCAGGAGATGGTGTGAACCATGAATCAAAGTGTCACAATGCAAAAGAGCACATTGTCTCACAGAAATTTGGATTTAGTGCTGCCAGGAGCATTCGAATTGTATTCCCACAGTGACTTTAGATCTGTGGACTCCATGACATGGCCGATTTCTCTGTGAGAAAAAGATGGAAAACAAAGGCAAGGCAGGGCTGAGGACAAAGCATTTTATATATCTGTGTCTTGTAGACATTTGTGTGTATATATATTCCTACATAGACATATGTACATGTGCATACATACTATTATACCTCACTGCTTTCACAAGCAGACACCATGGGTCCCAGGGACAAAAGATATTTTTTGTTCACCCCCAAGCAGTAGGGGTGCTTTTCAGAGGAAAGAGTCTGATGACTCCTAGTTTGTGTAGTTGCAAATGTTCTGGCGCCTTTTCTCAAAGGTGTGCATGGGTGATGCAATTTGTTTGGTAATTTGTGTTTGAATTTAATTTGTATTTTTGGTAGTGAGAAGTTGGATGGGTGTGAAATTGAAATACCAATGTTGTACGTGAAGTGCTGAATGGGTTCGAAATTTCGAAGCTGTGATCTTTGTGTATCTGCTTTGTGTATCTGCCATGGGTTCTTCCAGCAGTCGAATGTCTTCTACAGATGAAGCTGTGAGGACATGTGATCTTACTGTTGGTTTCCTAATTTTTAATCATGCGAGGGCAAGGTTTTCATGTCACCTCCCTGACAGGATTGCATTGAATATTGTGCAAGCCATATACCAGATGCAGGGTACCAATGTTGCAAATGCTCCTCAAAATGGATCAGGAGGGGGAGGTGAAGCACCTCCTACTGCAAATCCTCCTCAACATGGTATGGCTCCTAATGCAGGAGGTGAAGCAACTCCTAGTGCAGGAGGTGAAGCGCCTACCACTCCTGGTGGGGAAACCTATGTGCGACAATGCTTGCAATGTGGACAAATGTTTTCGTGAAAGCATATGTTTAAATCCTCGATGTGCTTCTAGGCTACAAGTGTTTGTTTTGGTGGGGACCCCTGGAAATCAAGGTATTTTATTTGGTTCTCCTATTTCAGAAGTCTCCTATTGTTCCACTGCTGCGATCAGATGTGAAATGAGGCAATTTCATGGTTGCACTGCAATGATTTATTGAATGTCCTCAAGCATTGGCAAGGCCAACCTCAAGCTGCTGAGCAATGGACCCAGAAGTATTATAAAAGCAAAAACCGAGGCCAGGCTCAGCTAAACAGGAGGAGACTCCTTGAAAACAGGTATGTGCTAATGCAATGAATGAACCATTTCCTATTCTAGGAGTACTATTGTTTTCATAATCTTTCCTTTTTTGTAGTTTTTTTTTGAAAAAACTATTCAGCTCTGGCAGGTACGAAACGTCGATCAAACGACTGGTGGTGGCAAAAGCAGGGGTACAAGAGAGGTCCAAATGGAGAATGGATCGCACCCAGTGATACACCATGGTGGTGGTGGTGGAGGTGATAATCCTCCTGATGCTCCTTGGTGCATCTTCCAGTTTGCCTTCAGATTATATGCCAGATGGAGGTTTGAAATTTAAGTAGGAGACTCCTAATTCAGGAGCCTCCTCTTTCATACTTGTGCTTCTCAAAAAAGGATGTTCTTTTGTTGCAGGAGTATCCTTATTTTCATGTTGTTTTCTCATATATCGTCATCACTGACAGGACTTGGCATTGGGTTGTTTGGCCCTCAAGGGCCTACTGCAGCAGATATGTTGGTGATGCATCAGCAATTGGCAGCTCTCCATGCCATCCAGGATGTTGCAATGGACATGGAAGAGGACAATGAGGACAATGAGGAAAAGGACGACAAGGTTATTGCTGAGATGAAGCACAAAGGTCACCAAATGTAAACTAGTAACTTGTCTGAGGTGGGGTCTGTTTGCAGTACAATTCTGCCAGAGATGATAAGAGATGTTTTGAGATGTTTGGGTTTTTTTTTGTAGATGTTTTGAGTTGTTTTGAGTTATACTGAGTTATACTGAGTTATGCTGAGTTGTAATGAGGTTAAATGAGATTTTAAGAGATTTTCATTGAAATCAGTTAGGCATCAGTCAGAGTGTTTGGAGCAAACATGAAAATGCAAAGCAAGTGTCAAAACAAAGTCAAATTCAAAAAAATATTGGTGTTTGATTTTGTTTGCACAAAAGTGAGTTCATCATGATGTCTTAAATGATGATGATGATGGTGATGATGATGATGATGTTCATGATGTTCATGATAGACACATGCAAATGATGGTGATGATGATGATCAATGATGATAAGACACATGCAAATAAATGATGGTGATGATGATCTTTGATGATAAGACACATGCAAATGATGGTGATGATGATGATCAATGATGATTAGACACATGCAAATTTCAACTGACAACTGATTCATTATTGTTAGTTTACTGCATGTGTCTATTATTTGCATGTGTCTATGCATGTGTCATGCATGTGTCAACTTGGTTTGCTCGCCTGGTCTGGCTTAGCCCCGAATGGAGGTGCCACTGGCTTGTTTGAGATGGGGGGGGCAGGTCATGACTTTAAATCAAGTCAATGAATCTTTTGAAAAAATGTGTGGAATGTTTGCCTTGACAGCTGAAACTTTTGTATGTTAAATGGCCATGGCTCAAACAAGACACCTGCCTCTTCTGCCCGTGATCTATCAAATTGCCTCGCATTTGTCATCTGACTTTGGCAATGGCGAAGATCAACACTCAGCTTGCTTTTGAATATATTGCAGCCATGGGAGATGATGCATTTGTCATGCGTCAGTTGGATCGAATCCGGCAACCTTCCAGTGTTGACACAGGAGCTGAAGTCATCAAAGAGTTCCTTGTTTGAATTTGAAAGATGTGCCAACATGATTAACAATCTAATTACAATTGTTTTGTTTGCCAAGGTTACTGCCATTTTCACTTGACACATTTAAAAACATCTGTCACAAATGACCATTGTTGTAGCTGCCTAGGTCAATGCTCCATGCCTGTCAGATGTCTTTGCAGTTGGGCACTGTCCGTGAAAACACGAAGAGGCCTAGTGATTGCTGTTAGTAATGGCTCAGATTCCACTGCCAATTCTCCAATCTTTGCAGAATGAATTTTGAATGCAGGCACTACAAACCTGGATCCTTCAGAGTTCACCACGAAGCTGCTGATCGTCACATTTGTCTCCAGTTCCTTGGAAGTGTGTTTGTGCATTTGTGCATGTGTCATGGACTAGTCAAATCACATTGAGGCTCAGTACAGACTTTTGAGCAAAAGTTGCAAGTTGGCTGGCTCCAAATTTGCGTTCATTCTGGATGTATGTTTTTTGTGAATGCTTCACATGACAAGGACTGCCCAACGTATCCTCGTTGGAATGGCGATGGAGTGGGTGAATGAGCAGCAAGTGTCCGCAATTGACAGACGTGAGCGAGCTCATGATGTGGCACGTCGGCTTGGGAGGCAGATGCCGGGCCAACATGTCCTTGTGCCATACAATGGACGCATCTATGCCGCTCAGCTGTCCTTCGAGACTGGTGTTGGGCCTCTGTCCATCACACGTGCCTTATCCTTGTAATTGGATTTTGTGCATACTCCTTGAAAAGGATAGGAACCTTATTTCCTTGAAACAAAATTTTTGGTTTGACCAAAAATAGTAAACCATTCGTCGTAGTAATCGCTCGTTAAGGTTTGATGGTTCTGAAGTGGTTCTGGACACTTTGGTTCCCAAACTTTGTTTGTCAAACAAACTTTGCAGTTTTGTGTCATTACATTTTTAAGACACATGTATAAATNTGGCTATGACTTTCATCACCTGAGGAGGAAGTATGATGTCAGAACCATGTGGCGGGATCTTGACCCACAATGGCGGCTCTTACAGAGCCAGCTCGAGGCTAGGGGACCTGGCTGGTATTCACCTGCTGATCTCAAGGAGCGACTCTTCACAAACAAGTCCAAGCGGCCTGGTGATGACACGAAAGAGGCTTTGCGTACTGATGGAAATACTATAGCATGGCAGGCTTGGAATGTTGCTCATGACCTCATTTGGCAATCGTGCAGACCTGGCCCACCATTAGTGTTTCCTGGTGAAAAGGAGCTTACCCGTGCCATGTATGCCGAGATCGGCGAGGAAGAACAAGTCATTTCCCCTCCATATACTCGCACTCCGCTTGATGCATCTATGAGGGGACGGAAGAAGAGAAAGCAGGGTGAGGACAATGCCCTGGCGGGGTAGACAACACCGTGCAGTGAGTATTCCCTGGCAAGCCTGCATGGCTGCTTCACTTGCCGTGGAAGTAGGCAAGTAATATTCAATTACAATCCTGGCCCTTCCAGAATCAGTGGGGTTCTCACTGATGTCACTGACATGAGTACTGGCATGCTTGGCTTCTTTACCGGAAGGGCATGCATGGCTTCTCTCTGCATTGATACTGGCCGTGATTTCAATGAATGTTACTTCTGCTATGTGACTCTCATTATGCACGTCGTGGCAATGGTGGGCCACAAGATCCGAATGAATGGAAGTATGGTATTCTACGAGCTGCTGAAGAGGTTGTGAGAGCCGGGGTTTTGAGCTATGCACCAGGTAGTGAGAGCGAACATGTTTCACCCGTCTCACAGTTCATAGATTGGTCAGGTTTTGTTGGTTGGTTTCGGTTGTTGGGGTTTTGTTGTTTGTGTGGTTCGCTTTTGTGGTCTAAGATAGGAGCGTGCGAGTATCGATTCCTTTTTGCCTATGCGACGAGATGCATCGAGGGGTGGCCACCAAACCAAAAAAAAATTTCAGAACTTTGATTCGTTTGCAGAAACAACATCACTTCAAACAGTTTGCGAATTCAGTCATGTCGTTGTGTCGTTGCTTGAGTGCATACTCCTTGAAAAGGATAGGAACCTTATTTCCTTGAAACAAAATTTTTGGTTTGACCAAAAATAGTAAACCGTTCGTCGTAGTAATCGCTCGTTAAGGTTTGATGGTTCTGAAGTGGTTCTGGACACTTTGGTTCACAAACTTTGTTTGTCAAACAAACTTTGCAGTTTTGTGTCATTACATTTTTAAGACACATGTATAAATTGGGTTGAGGTCATTTTTAGAAATGACTGTAGAAATCACTGTGCATGATCAAGTGATATCTTATTCACCGGTCCTTTGGTTTAAGGGTGGGTGGGCGGGTACCTCTCTTTAAAAGAAGAGAGGTCATGTCGATCTAGCAATGGGGTCGAGGTATGTAGAGTGCCAGGAGCATGTTTTGGAAGAAACTCCTAACAGTTCTAGTGCTTCGAACTTTTCGCTGGTGGGTGAAGCATATCATGATGACGGTGATCTTTTCCTCGGCGAAGCAATGTCGGAAGCAGCTGGCAGTCAAGATCTCGAGCCTGAGATGCGGTCGCAGTTTTCACAAGAAGGGCCTAAGGAAATTCTAGAAGGGTTGGGCATTGAGTCTTTTGAAACTTCAGTTTTGGAAGCAGCTGCACATGCCGGTAGTTTTTCAGATGGGCTTGATTCGATTTACAATGGAGATGGTTTGGAAGATTTTCACAGACGATTCAGGGATGACAGTGCACAAGATTTTCAGATTGATGTGTCTGCATACAATCGTGAAGTAGTTGTGGATTCAGCTTGGACATCTCTTAGTGCAAAACCGTTGCAACATTTTTGGGAAAATGATTTTTGGCATAACATGTTTGCAGACGAAGTGCATCCTCTTGACATGTTGTCCTCAGGTTTTAAGCGACCTTTGCCGATTGCGGTGGAAGAAGAAGATGCGGTGTTGGAGACAGCCTCAGCAACTAAACCCAAGGTTTTGAAGCAGGCTTCTTCAGACTTCATGTCATGTGTCAAAGATGTTATTCCACAAAATTGGCAAGAAGAACGTGAGTCACTTCAGCAGATAGCTATTTACAGATGGCATTCATTGTTGATGAGTTGGCATGACAGTGTTGATATTGTAAAAGCTTTACAACATAGAACTAGTCAGAAAGAACAGTTCCAGATCATCGTCGACATATTCTACAACAAGGCGCCTAGTACTTTGATGAAACGAGTCAGAAGTTTGTCTCGGGTAACAAACTATTGTCTTGATCGTGGCATTAGCTTTCCATGCACGGAGAATCAGATGTATGACTTCTTGTGTGCAGAAAGGGAGTCAGGAGCTGCTCCGTCGCGAATGAAAGCGGTGTTGGAGGCATGTGTCTTTTCAAGGCATATACTTGGGGTTACAGAGATGGATGCAATTATCAACAGTCGAAGATGTAGTGGGACAACAGCCTCAGATGTTCACAGAGTCATCAAACAGTCGACACCCCTTACAGTAGATCAGTTGAAGTTGCTTCACCAAGTTTTGTCTTCGGACGAAGAACCATGGAACAGGGCATTTGCAGGGATGTGTTTGTTTTGCATCTATGCAAGAAGCCGATGGAGCGATGCGCAGCACTCTCAGCAACTTTTGGAAGATCGTGATCAAGAGGGCACTCTTGCATTTTTGGAAGCACACACAGCAGTCCATAAAACAGCAAGAGCATTACAACTTCGTCATGTGTTTTTGCCGCTTGTGTCACCAGCAATTGGTGTTACTTCAGATATCTGGGCAGAGCAGTGGTTGGAGAGTCGCAAATTGTTGGACATAGAAGATCTTAAGGAATTCCCTCTCATGCCCTCTCCGTCGTCCTCAGGTGAAGCTACGGTCAGAGCCCTGTCGACGGCCGAAGCTGGAAGTTGGCTTAGGATGCTTTTGAAAAATCCTCAAGTAGCAGACCCGTCCTTGAAGTTGACGTCACACAGTTTGAAATCGACTTGTTTGTCATTTCTAGCGAAGAGGGGCATTGGTTTTGAGGACCGATTAGCTCTGGGGTATCACACAAGCTCCATCAGAATGGCTCTTACATATAGCCGTGACGGTGCTAGCAGACCTCTTGCTGTGCTCTGTTCAATGTTGCATGAAATCCGACATGGGGTATACAAACCTGACGTCACTAGGAGTGGTAGACTTGATAAAGAAGTGCCGCTTGATTCGTCAAACCTCTTCTCAGGTGAATTGAATCAGGGAGCTGGTGCAAAAGTCGGGCAGTCAGTAAAGATTGACCTTACTGAAGAGCTTGAGAGCAACGTGTTGGAAGAAAGACCGGAATCATCAGATCATCCAGAGTCATCGGAAATAGTTCATGACTTAGGACATGTTACAACAGAATCATCATCGAATTCAGAAGCTGAGACTGTTGTGAAACCGAAGGTGTATGCAATGCCTATCCTTATTCCTGAAGGAACTGAGGGGTGGCAGCACAGCAAACTCAGGACGCTGCACTTGGCTTGGTATGGTTACAATCGAGCTTTGTTGTGCGGTAGGGTCGTTGGCAAGTTTCACAAGAAGGTTGAAGCCACTAGGTTCCCTTTTGATACACCACGATGTCGGCAATGTTTCCACAGTAAGGATCTCGCAAAGTGAGTTGGAAAGAACTTTTTGCGGAGTCAGCTGTGTCGGTTCATTGGTGTTGTGCATGAAGGGATATCCAGATGTGGCTTGAATCATCAAGAGACTGCCTTTTTGCTTTTCAGGTACACGTAATTTTTGGAAACATGTTGCTGGTAAACGTGTCCTTGTCACCAAAAGCAATTTACGGTAAAAACCAGAAACTTCCAAAATTACCGTAAATCCATCTTGCTGTAAACATTGCCATTGAATGCATTTCAAGAAAGGGATTTGAGGAAAGTCCTGTCATGACAAATGCATTCTTCCGCAGGTTCAAGAGAGGACAAGAGCAATAGGCTCTAGATCCTGGTTGAAAACAGATTGTAGAGAAGAGTTGGTCTCAACAGATCTCTACAAAGAGTTTACAACCTTGAACAACGCAGGATGAAAAGATTTTTCGACATGATAGAAACATTTCTCGAAATGTTCTGCACTAGAGCTTCAGTTTATTTTATCCTAGTCAGGGTAGCTTTGGAGAGAACCATGTCTTTGGTAGACTCCACTGCTGCTTTCGGTGCGCATGTCGATGTTATTGACCCAGGGGGTGCACTGAAGGCATTGTTGGACGGGCAAGGTTTGAAGACCTTCTCCCAGTTAGCATTTGCAGCAGGCACTCCTCAAGCACCAGTGTCAGATGAGGTCTTCAAACAGTTCGCAAGTGATCTGAATGGAGGCACTGACATGACCATAGGAAACCTGGCTAAGTTGCGAAGGCTTCATTTTGAAGCCCAGACGTTGGTAGTGGCGCATCTGAAATCGCAGGTGTCAGTTGATTCAGCAGAAGGTGTTCGCAAGTTGCCAGCTGCTGAAAAAGAAGCTAGGCTTCAAGATCAAAAAACACGTTTGGTAGGTTTGCAGATCAAAGGAGAGACACAGCCTTCATATGCTTTGGTGGACATGGTGGCCAACATGGCGGAGACCAACAACATAGTATGGCTACCTCCTTCGAAGTGCACAAAGCGCGATGCAGAAGTCCAGGTTTCTTTGAAGGAGAAACCCCAGACAGTCACCGTAGAGAACCACACGTTGAAGCTGGCCACCCCTCCTACAACACTGAAGGTGGACATTGGAAACGAGTTACAGTTTCAATGGGCGATGCAACGTCGTGGCTTCGCATATGACCAGTGCCGTTTGATCAACTATGAGACCCACGAGACATGGCTGCAGATTCTGTTGAACAATTTGACAAAGGACGTACCAGTGGGCTTTGCGAAGGTGGGCATTGAACAGCTTTTGAGAGCTGACAAGGAGGTCTTCACATTGATGGCGCAAGAACTCAGTGGGAGTTTGAAAGCACGTGTGGACGGCACACTCCCAATGGATGAAAAGTTGAAGGCGTTGGTATATGACCCCAGGATCACACAGCATCTTCTACCTCTTCCCAAAGGTCAGTCAAGAGCAGCTGATGCGGCATCGTCGAGTGGAGACAAAGAAGATGATCCAGTTAGGAAAGTGCCAAAACCCAAAAAGAAGGCCAAGGCTTCCCCTAAGGCCAAGGCCAAATGCCCAGAAGAACTCAAGTCATTTGAACAGTTCGACAAAAGTGGCTCTCCGATTTGCTGGGCTTTCAATCTGGGAGGATGCAAGGATTCAGTCAGCAATGGTCGATGCAAAAAGGGCGTTCACATATGTATGAAGTGCCATCGATCTAACCACGGCCTAGCGACATGCAGGGCCAATAAGAACTGACAATCACAGGATGATGAGCGGCCTTGCAAACTGGCAAGGCAAAAGGTTTCACAGTCTTCAGCCGGATCGAAGTCTTCAGTTACTGAACAGGCGGGTCCGCTGCAGTCAGAAGAAGTATTAGCAGAATCATCGCAGTTAACTTCCTCTAAGGAAGATGGTGTCGAGAATTCAGAGCACGAGGACAAGGAATTCAATGTAAGAGTTTCACTACCAAATACAGATCGATGCTTTCAAGACGTGGACATATCGAAGATTCTTGTGATAGAAGTTTTCGCGGGAACGGGCAGGCTCACGTCGGCATTGAGGGACAGAGGTTTTCGTACAATGGCCATTGACAGGGACAAATCGCGCTCCAAACAAGTTCACATCGTGCAGTACGACTTGGAGAATCCACACCAACTCGAGGCACTTCTGAGTCTTTTAGAAAAGGAAAGGGACGCTGTTCTATGGGTGCATTTTGCACCAAGCTGCGGGACTGCATCTCGTTCTAGGGAAAGACCTTTGAAACATTTGGAGAGGCAGGGCTTTGCAGTCCCAAAACCGTTGAGGAGTGATGACCACCCACTTGGGTTACCGGGATTGTTTGGAAAAGATCTTGCAAAAGTTTTGTCTGCAAATGCAACATATCGCGCTATGTTGAAGGTTTGTGTCCTGTGTCTGACACTTGGAATCGCCATTTCGATAGAGAACCCTGGCAACTCGTTGTTTTGGAAAATACCATTCATCGTGGAATTTCTGGAGAAGAACCCTGGCTTTGATGCCATGTTTCATCATTGTGTTCATGGCGGGCTGCGTGATAAGCTGACGCGGTGGTGGTCTGATCGTGATTGGTTTTTGCCGTTGGCACTCTTGTGCGATGGGCAGCACGTTCATGCAAAATGGAATCCAGAAGTGAAGGATGAAAAAATAGTCTACCCAACACACGAGGAGGCGGCATACCCAATGTTGCTTTGTAAAAGGTTAGCAGACATTGCGTTTCAGCAGGCCATCAATTTAGGCGCAATCTTTGTCGACACCTTACAGGAACAAATCCAAACGTCAGACACTACTGCACATCGTTTCTTGATCAACATGTTGCCTCGAGGGAAAAAGTTCAAGCCACTTGTGTCAGAATATGGTTCATATTCCTTGGTCGCCGTGAAGCCGCAGGAGAACTTAGACTACGGTAAAGTGCTTGAATCTTTCCCAAAAGGAGCAAAAATTGCACATCGACGGTTGTTCAAGGGGAAAGTGCGGGTCGATGAAGAGACCGGAAACAAACAAAACAGGCCATTTGAGACAGTAGAAGAAAAAACAGACATCAAAGTTGCAATGATCCTTGATGAACAAAGGGATCAAGACGCCACTTGGGAAATCCTATCTATTGGTGTTCCACGAGACGAAGCTTCCTTTCTGCAGAAAGCGTTTGAGGCGGGACATCCACGTTCTATGGGCATGCACTTGTCGGAGGGCATAAAAGAGATGCTCAAACGGAACTTTGAGGGAAGCCAGTACGACTTGTCAAAAGGCAGGTTGGACTACATCCGAAAGTGGGCGCAACGTGCAAAAGAGCTGGCATCAGCAGAGGAAAAACTGCAGAGTGAACTTCCAAGTCATCTCAAAAGCATTCTGGGTGGAAAGCGCCTTTTGCTGATGAAGGAGATGCTGGAGGATGCCTCATATCCTGACACCAAGCTCATAGAGGACATCAGTAATGGCTTTGGCATTTCTGGCTGGTTGACAAAATCAAATGTCTTCCCAAAGGAAACCAAGAGGCCCGAGCATGACATGCACACGGTTATGCTTATGGCAAAGGGTCTCAACAAGATGATTTTGGAACAGGTATCTTCTCAAGCTGGCACCGATTTGGCGGCCAAAACGTGGGCAAGCACCAAAGAGGAGCTGGAAAAAGGGTGGGTTTTTCTCGATGACACGGGCAACCTTGACGGCATAGTCTTAGCAAAACGCTTTGGCTTGGAACAAAAAACCAAACTGCGTGTGATAGACGACTGCACAATAGGAGGTTGGAACAAGACGTGTGGATCTTCAGAAAAACTTCGCATCCATGCTGTTGACGAGATGGTTGCATATTTGTCGTGGACAATGTCAGAGATTGATCCTTTCATTGCACAAAAGATTGTAGGTAAAACCTACGATCTGACTTCGGCTTATAAGCAATTCGGGATCCATGCCAGAGATCGTGAAGTGCTTCGCATAGCTACTTGGAATGCAGACGAACATCGTGTTGCGCTACTTGGTGTTAACGCACTTCCTTTTGGCGCCACTGGGTCTGTATCGTCATTTTTGCGGATCTCCATTGCAATCTGGTTCCTCGGGGTCCAACGCCTGAGCCTGGCATGGACCGCATTTTTCGACGACTTCACACTCATATCGAGGCAGGAAACTTCAAACAGTGCGAGCTTCGCGGCAGAGGCGCTTTTCAAACTCTTGGGCATTAAATTCGCTCAGGAAGGATCGAAGAGTACGGTGTTTGCCAAAGAAGTCAAAACTTTGGGAGTTCTTTTGAGGCTGGATGGAAAAGATGGCGAAGTGGAGCTTGGACACACCGAAAGTCGCAGAGCGGAACTTCGTGCAGTCATTGAATCCATTCTTCAAGAAGGGCAAGTCTTGACTAAGACTGCTGAGAGCCTGCGTGGACGACTGCAGTGGTTTGAGACTTTTGCTTTTGGGAGAACAGCCAACTCTTGTTTACATCGTTTGGGCGAAATTTCAATGTGCAGTGGGAGGAGTCATCGCCTTTCTGATGATGACAGGTCGGTTTTAAGTTTCCTTAAAAATCGTGTCTTGACAGCACCTCCTATTCTCGTTCAACCTTGTCAACTTCAAACTTGGTACATCTTCACGGACGGGTCTTGTGAGAGTCAGGACGGAACTGGTGGAGTTGGAGGAGTTTTGATGGGACCGGACGGAAGGTTACTTCGTCACTTTTCAAGTTCGGTGCCGCCTGGAGTAATGAAGGTCTTGTTGAGCAAGTCGGATAACCCAATCTACGAACTAGAGTTGGCACCAGTCCTCATTGCCATCAAGTTGTGGTGTTCGTTCTTCAGAAATTCACAAGTGGTAATGTATCTTGACAATGACGCAGCCAGGGCAGGCCTCATCAAGATGAGGGGAGCCACTGACATAGGCGACATTATCATACAGGATGCTGCTCTGCTTGAAGCACAAAATTCTTTCAGGCCGTGGTTCGGAAGGGTCCCAACCTCTTCGAACGTAGCTGATGGTCCGAGTAGATTTGATTGCAGGTTTGTTGAAAGTCATGGTTCCGTTCAAGATGTTTTCCAATGGGAAGATATTTGTGCCAGATGGAGTGAGGTGTAGCGCATTTCTCTATAGGGGAAGTTGCGGGCGCTTGGATGATCTCACCCCATTGCATGAAAAAAGAGAACAGATTTTCAACAAATAATATCAAGATCTTTCGGATATAATTTTGGAAGTATATATATATATGCGAGGTGTATGTATATATATACTTTTGTGATTTAGATTTTTGAATTAAGATTCTCGAGCGTAAGAATTCTCATATGAATTTTTAAAGCGCGGTGCACGGTTTGTGAAAAGGAAATAAGTGCATACTCCTTGAAAAGGATAGGAACCTTATTTCCTTGAAACAAAATTTTTGGTTTGACCAAAAATAGTAAACCGTTCGTCGTAGTAATCGCTCGTTAAGGTTTGATGGTTCCGAAGTGGTTCTGGACACTTTGGTTCACAAACTTTGTTTGTCAAACAAACTTTGCAGTTTTGTGTCATTACATTTTTAAGACACATGTATAAATTGGGTTGATGTCATTTTTAGAAATGACTGTAGAAATCACTGTGCATGATCAAGTGATATCTTATTCACCGGTCCTTTGGTTTAAGGGTGGGTGGGCGGGTACCTCTCTTTAAAAGAAGAGAGGTCATGTCGATCTACCCCCCCAAAACCACTTTGTGATTTTCTCCCAACCCGATCGAGGTTTATAGATTTCTTTTGTACACCAAGGTCCAAAAGTTCAGAATAAATCTCTTTCTTTCCGTCCTCCTCTTAATGGCCTAACCCTAGCCGTTAAGTTGCGGGCGCTTGGATGATCTCACCCCATTGCATGAAAAAAGAGAACAGATTTTCAACAAATAATATCAAGATCTTTCGGATATAATTTTGGAAGTATATATATATATATATGCGAGGTGTATGTATATATATACTTTTGTGATTTAGATTTTTGAATTAAGATTCTCGAGCGTAAGAATTCTCATATGAATTTTTAAAGCGCGGTGCACGGTTTGTGAAAAGGAAATAAATGCATACTCCTTGAAAAGGATAGGAACCTTATTTCCTTGAAACAAAATTTTTGGTTTGACCAAAAATAGTAAACCGTTCGTCGTAGTAATCGCTCGTTAAGGTTTGATGGTTCCGAAGTGGTTCTGGACACTTTGGTTCACAAACTTTGTTTGTCAAACAAACTTTGCAGTTTNATATAATTTTGGAAGTGTATATATATATATATATATGCGAGGTGTATGTATATATATACTTTTGCGATTTAGATTTTTGAATTAAGATTCTCGAGCGTAAGAATTCTCATATGAATTTTTTAAAGCGCGGTGCACGGTTTGTGAAAAGGAAATAATTTCAGTGACATTTCAATGACACATGGCACAAAGTCCTTTCAGAGTTGTTTAATCTTTGTTTGATACAACTGTCTCAGGTGTCGCCAGTCGCCAGCGGAGCCAAGCCTGTGAAATGAGACTTCAACATCAAGGTCTCTTTTTGCAGCCTGCTGACATGGAGGAGTTTGCCTCTGCAAGTGCCATGGACAACTGTGAGATCCGGAACAGGGACCATGAGGCATCTCAAATGTCTGAAGCATCTGCCCCACGTCAGACACAGGATTGAGAACACAAATGTCTCAGTGCCTGCAAATGTCTGAATGGATAGCTTCACATGTCTCAGACCTTCTGTCATTGATATGATTGAAATTGTCTGATTTGACAAATGTCTCATTGTCACACTTCTCCATTGCGCCAACAAACATGAGCCATATTATTGTTCTTATTTTGTGTGTTGAGGAGGTCTGGTTTTGTTGTGTGGCTTTCCTGCTGGGTCTCTGCAAATGACTCGACATTTGAGTTTTTGCTTTTGTCCTGCTGACACTTGTGTACACTTGTCTTGAGTGATGATGAGATGTGTCTTCAGTGTCACAGCAGTGAGTTATAGGATTCAAAGATGCAAAAGCCACTTGTGTCAAAACAATGAAGATTGCAAGCCGCTCAGATTCAGAATCCTAGTGGGCAGTGATTGGGCTTTGATACTATGGTTTGTTTCTGGATCATTGATGGAATGCCAGGTGCAACATTGTCATCGAGGCACGAGTTCTTGAAATCAGAGCTGACTGTTGTTTCAGGAGTTTGACACTTGTCAAGCTCAATTCATTCAAATGAAAGCCTACAGTTTGTACATTCCAGGGCTGTTTGTTTGTGTGGTCAGTGCTTTGAACCAACATCGTGAGCTGTTGATCATAAAAAATTGCAATCACACAAAGTGTTTTGGCTCAGGACTCAATTCAAGTGCCTTTGTGTGTTTCATTTGTCACGATGCCAAGTTGCTATCCGAAACACTACATCAATGGCAGTGTTGACTTGATTGACAAGTTGAAGGGGGACACTCCTGATCCTGCTGGCAGGGAACGTGTCAGGACATCATCCATCATGGATTGTTTGAAGTGGCACAATGGATCTTACAACATTGATGTCAAGAATTCTGCAAATGTCAGCACTGTAACTTGACTGAAGAGTTTACATGTTCAGAAACTTCTGTCAGCTATTACCTTGCATGTGCTGTGATCATTTGTCATACTGTGGAACAACATACTAGTATTCACATTGGAGAGGACTGAATCATGTCAAATACATCTGAGGATGGTGTCTACAGCTTTGACTTGTACCTCAATGGTCCAGGGAAACGGGTACATTGTCATGGTGAATTGTTGCACAACAAACGGAAAGTGGTGGAGAGTCCAAGTGCTGCAGCAAGTGTCGAGCCTGCAGCAAGTGTCCAGCCTGGTTCAAATGATGGCCCATCACATGTCTCGAAGTATCGGAGGCAAAATGCGTTTGTTGTTGAGCATGTGTCACATCCTGGTTTGACAGGTCCTGATCCACATGCAGTGTCACCTGCTACTGACACAGCTGCCACAGTTGATGTCCCTGACACTGTGCCTGACACCCAGCCAACGTTTGAGGAGACATGTGCCTACGATGATGACTGGACACTTGTGGATTGATTGGTTCTGGGTGCATCTGTCCAGCTGCAAAGTGGTTGGACTTTTGTGGGCAGGTTGCTGGCCACTACACATGTTTTCTTGGTGCAGTAGTGTTCAAATTCAAATTGCACTTTGTCTGTCCTGTGTTGTTGTCATGCATTTGTCATGGCATGTTTAGGCACAACTGTCAGACAATCTCAGCATCCAAATTCAAATTGCACTTTTGTTTGTCCTGTGCTGTTGTCATGCATTTGTCATGGCATGTATGTTTAGGCACAACTGTCAAACAATTTCAGCATCTGAATCTGCAGGGAAAAGGTATCTTGGGTTGTGGGCACCTTTGCAATAATAGCCTTTGGGAGTCTTGACATTTGCTGCATTTGCCAGTTTTGAGTTTGCAAGTGTATATGTTTGATTATGCAAATAATATTGATATGTATCTCCAATTTACGTATTTTTCTGTCTTGATCTACTCATGCATTTTGCATACACATGTCAATGAGGGTGCTGACTTCTTTTCAAACACATGTGTGTGTGTTGTCTTTGGTGACCTTGGGCAGGTTTTTCCATGCCCTTCCAATTCCACAGGCCCAGTTGTGATGCCTTAGTCTTCAGTTGTCCAAGAAGTGTCCAAGCATTTTGCTGCTTTGATGTTGATTCATTGTATCTCTATATATCAGATCTGTTTCTTATTCCCCTGTTGACATTGAGGCTTCTTTGTCACAACTGTCCAATGCCCAGGTATGTGTGTAAGTCACTTGGAACATATGTCAAAACAACTGTCCATGCTTGGAGGTTACAGCTGTCACAACTGCACATGTCTGCAAGTTACACATCCATGTGTCTACACAGGTGTCAAATGGTTTGTGGCAAGACAATCTTCTCATGCTTTGTGGAGTTGGCCAGCTCAGGTGTGCCATGCCATCTCTGTGTACAAGCATCAACTAGTGCAGAACTCAAGACAATTGCCTTCTGAAGTATGACCAAGTTCACTCTGTGTTATTGATCAATTTTGGCTTCATGTTTGCAAACAATTGATGCATATTATCTGTAGAATCTTGGATCATTTTGATGCCATTTCATGTCATTGAACATACACGTCAATTTCCATTTAATTATATAATCAAATCAAAAAGTTTTCCAAATCTGACTCGACATTTCCAATTCAGCCAGACATCAACATTGCAATTTATCATGATCTCAGCAATTGTCTCTTAGCATTTGTCAGCACATGGCCTTTCCGAAAGCTGGTTGGGGACATCGGCCTTCAGAAGCTGACGATTCTGTGGCACTTGACCATTTTGCCCATCCAGCATTTGACCCTAACGCGGACCTCAACCTGAAAGGCAAGCGGAAGCTCACTTGCAAGTGCAATAAAATGGTTCGAATTTGTTCTTTTTCAGCTGCATTTGTCTGGACAAAGAAGACTGTGGGTACAAGCAGCTAGTATCATGATACCAAGGAAGGCTCAGCAGGTGACTTGGCTTTCTTCTTGTGTTGTGTTGTCATTGTATTGCTGACTGCTTAGCTGGTTGTCTTTGATTCATTGTTTGTGTGATTCCATGTGTCTGAGGCCATATACTTGCTGCAACTGTCCGAACCTGGGTCTTCCAGGGAGATCCGCGAAAAGGTCCAGAGTGGGGGCATCGATAAACCCACCGCTTTTGCCCTGGCAACTGCCTGGAAACAAATCCAACGGTACCTTGCTTGGGTTTTGTTGATTTGTTGATTTCTTTCTTGAAGACTCAATTTGATTTCAGTTCTCGAAGCCAACACCCTTTGTAAGAAGATCTTGAGGCAGAACAATGCCATCGGCTTCAAGGACAAGGAGCACTCTTTTGGATGGCAGAGGTCTGACTGACCTCCGAAACGTTTCTTGGCAATCAGTTGTGGTTGAATGTGTGTTTCTTTTTGGAGTTTTGTTTTTCAGCATGACATCAGTTCTGCCTGGAAAATATACATTTCTTTGTGACGTTCTTGTCTTTGTTTTCATGTTCTGTGCTTGGAACATCTTAGGCTTGTCTTTGGTATGGCGGAAATTCAAGTGCCGAGCAGATGCCTGGGCAAACTTGTGACCCAAGGGGGAACCTCACAACATCTTGTGCTGGTGTCGTGCAGTGGGACAGGAAGGTCGTGGTAGCCTGCTTTGGCACAGGCAAAAGGTGGGAGAACATACCACAGGCAGGAAACTGTGTGTTGAATGTGCTATGGCCTTGCGTGTGTCAGTTGTTCATTTTCAAGTTGTTGTGTGTTAGTTAGTCAAGTGATTTCCCTTGCTTGTCGTCTGATTCTGGCAGTACTTCATGTGCCCACAATTGCCTGCAATTGCTCATTGCGGTGAGCTTGCAAAGCTGGTGCCTGAGCCACAAGTGTCATTGCCCTGGTGGCAGCTTGACAAGCTCTTGCCTGTGTCGATCCTTGCCAGCATTTGTGATGGCTGTGTCAGTTGTTGATCACATCCACAAGTTGAGGCACATGTTTGTTTGAGTCTGTGTTTTGGCAAGGAACGCCAAGGGTGCTGGCAAGGGCTTCCACAATGCCCGCTTCTCTGGCTTGAGCACCAGCATCAAGGAGCAGGTGCAGCTAGTGAGCATCCAAACACAATGGTATAAACTTGTGGATCTGGGCTTGTGATGTAGTGCAGGTCTTTGAGCATCCTGACTTTGCACGTGTCATTGACCAGATCTTGGGTCACCCATCGACATTTGTCATGAGATCAACATTTGACATTTGCCAATCCTCACACACCTTCTGAATTTAATTATATCTAAGTGTCATGGCCAGGATCTCTTGTACTGCTGGGTATCATCGCACACTTGCCACAGCATGTGTCCTCCAGGCTGTCTTGTCTGCCCCTTTGCTGCACTGTGATGTCAGGACAGGTTCAGAAATTGTCATCTCATTCATTTTTCATTGCCCATTGCCTGGTTTTCAGGCTGTTGGCGTCGATGTCATCTGCATCATGCAGAGTCTCAGCAAAGACTGGATCTGCGATGCCCGCCTGGTTTGGGGGTGGTTTGAGGCATCTACCAGCCTGAATGATGTCTACTCTTGGGAGGTTGTCATGCAGGACATCCTCCGCAGGTGGCATGAGGAATCGGAGCAGCAATTGTCCATGAACAAAATGCAAAAGGTCCTGCAGAGGACCTTCACTGCATTTGTCCAACAATTTGGGGAACAATGGCTTCTTGGCTTATTAGACATGTTGTTTTTTGAATCTAAGTATGTATCTAACTATGTTGTTACTTGCCTCATGGTGGTCTGTCATGAACCAAGGTTTGAACATTTGTCTCCAATGCTGGACGTTGCTTTTGCCGAAGGAGGACGTTTGCATGATCAACCTGGCCCACCAGAGGTGGGATGAAAATTGTATTCTTCGTTTTGCCTGTGCTTGGATTTGAAGCTTCATTATTATTGGATGAGTGGTTTTGCTCATGGGTTTTCGCTTGCAGGCTGTTCCATCTGTCCCAGTGCCAGATGTCGCAGCTGTCATCACTGTTGATGACCAGGCCTTGGGTGGTGGACGTGGCTTAGCCCACAGGGTGCATTTGCCAGAGGGGTCAATGATGACAGAGTTTGTGGCTGCTATGGAAGGGTTGTCTCTAGCACCTGCCACAACTGTCAATGCTTCTGTCGAACAGGCCGAACCTCCACCGCCACCTCCAACACTGCCACCTGCCGCCAAAAGCAGGCCACTTGTGAGGACTCCACCTGTCCAGCCATCATGGGCAGCAGACAGGCCAACTGACACAGCCTCAGAGAGGTTCTTGTCATTTCAAGGTCCGGGCGAAGGTCCCAAGGCAGAATGATCCTTCACACCCAGTGCCACCAACTGGTCCACCTCCGGGTCTGGGTCCAACTGGTGCTTCTGCCCCTTCTGCCCCTTCTGCCCCTTGGAGAGCACCTGCCTCAGATGCTACAGCATCTGCCCCAGCCACAGCATCTGCCCCAGCCACAGCATCTGCCCCAGATGCATCTGCCCCAAATGCCACATCTGATTTTCCCAGAGATCCAAATGTCCCAACCGCGTCAAGGGCAGATGTGTGTGCTCAGCGATGGTTTGACAGAGTTGGACGCCTGAATCCAGTTTTGTCGATGAACGAATCGCATGCACCAGCATTTGCCTGGCATGATTCAGTCATGTTTCTTGTCAAAAAAAAGTCAAGTTAGGACATTGTGGGACAGGTGTCAGAGTCAAGTGATTTGATTGGTGCACAGGATGAAATCCTGTTTCTGTTACATCTGTCTTGGACTAAGGGTGGAAATCCTCCACGACTATCGCATCTTGCCTTCCACGCAGGGACGGTTCTGGAACTTGATGTGTTTTGGGGCCTATGGCCGAACCCGCATGGTCAAGATCCTGTGCCTTGTCTGGCAACATTCAAAGCTTCATGCGTAGGTACTATAGTTGGAATTGCTTGATGTCCCTGCAGAATTGTTTTCAAGTGTAAATCCAGGTTTCGGCTGCTCTATCGGGGCATGGATGAGCGGGCAAATGACAGCTACTTCTCCAACTGTGTCGGTAGCTGGATGGCAAAAAACTTGTACTTGAGAAGCACTTGTCATGATGTCTAGAGTCTGCTCTTATCCTTTTGCTGGTTTCTGGCTTTTTGAACTCATCCTGTGCACTAAGGCTCTGCATTTGACGAAGCTGAAGAAGTCTGGAAAGAGAAGTACCGGCGTGAGTTTTCGTGGCTTTAGACGTGCAAGTGCCGCAAGTGTCACAATGTTTGCAGACATGTGTCAATGTTCACTGGCCAACATGATATGATATGTGATATGTGTCAAGTTGTTTGCTTGCTGTGTTTGTTTTGTTTTGATCCCAAACTGGCCAGTGGATTTGACAATTGTCTCATGAAGTGACACTGGGAAGCTGATGGGGCATGTGTCTCACATGTGTCTCAAGAGCTGTGCACACACAAATGTCTAAGAGGCATGCAAGCTAATTAGTTAGCAATCGCTCTTTTGATGATCTAGCTATGTCCTCACATGTGTCAAGCATCCTGCATTTCTGTTTTATGTGTTACTGTTAAAGTCTATTGAGTTTCAAGCTAAGACATAATGTAAGATCAAAACATATATGCAAATCTGTAAGATTGCATTGTTGGCTTTCTTCTTTGAGTTTATGTGATGCTTGAGCATATGTCGTGACATTTTTGGCACATATCATCCAGCTAATGCGATTGTCTTCCAACATGTGGAACAAATGGTTCTGAAAAAGTGGCCCATTGCAAGCCGACAGAAATGCCTGTATCAAATGTCTTTATCATGTCTGCATGCAAGCTGCAATTTTCATTAACATGAAAATCACATTTTGTCCAATAAACCATGTGTGGCCTGAGGTGCTCAAACTGTGGAGCTAAGTCCTGACTTCAGGTCAGTTGTTTGGCTTTGTGTTCTTTCAATCGTTTGGAACATCCATGTGTCAACAAGTGGTATTCTTGGTCATTCTCTGAGGCACATGCAGTCACGCACCTATGACCTATGTCAGTGTATGTGGAATTCTTAGATCACAATGCTCAATGTTGAACACAAGTGTGGTGTGAGATGCTTCATTATTATGTCCATGTGCATGTAGACAGGCCAAAGTCCTTGACTGACAGAAATGTGCGTGTGTGGTTTGGCACTCAGTCATGAGCCAATGTTGGCACTGTTTTAGTGCAGTTTGTTTGCAACACTTCAACATGTCACTTCTGGTGTTTTAGTGCTTTTGACATATGCACCTTCAAGTTTGGTGGTTTGTTGCTGCAGCTGCTTGTGAGGCCTGCTCACTTCATATGTCTTCTTGGTGTGCTGCAGTGGACAAGGACACTAAGTCTCAAGTATAAACTCCACACACACAGGATGAATTGATTGTTGAACATTGAAAGCTCATGATCATCCCCATGTGGACTCAATGAAACATGGGTTCCAGTATGAACATGTACATTGTGACTATTTGCCTGTTTGTGGTTCAAGTGCATTTTTGCCTTTTGTCGACCTCTGCCCTGCCAGTGTCAATGAGTCAAGCACCTGCCATGTTCCCTTTGCTGAACATGATCCGTGAGCAGGCAGCTGCCACCCTCATCTATGAGTCTGGAGGTCGCATGATTGTGATGCACTTTGTCGCATTTGTCTTGAGTTTGGGGTGCTTGACCTTCTATCCAAACCCACAGCATGTGTCCCCAGATGCTGAGATCTTAACTCACATGCGGCTTGTCCGGCAGATCTACGAGCACACCAAGCGGGTCATTTTGCCCCTGTGCGGGGCATACGAGTTGCAGCTGACGGCTGAGCTCACTGCGGGCCTTGGGCAGACAACACCGGACGCAATTGTCAGGGCCTCGTCACAGCTCATTGCCCAGGCTGCTGACCTGATGGAGAGCAAGGCCGCATATGTCCAACTTGTTGTTTCTGCATCTGTCGTGGAAAGGGATGCAGAGATCCAGCGTCTGGCCCACATCAAGTGGTTTGGTGACAATGTCATCAAATCTCTCAGCTCTTGCCGGACAAATGTCAGATTTCTGAAGGAAATTGTGCATCATGTCACACGGTGGGCAGCAGAGGTTAGAGAAGACATCCAAGACGAACTGAATCCTCCTTCTCGCAATGTCAGGCCTCGTTTGGCTGAGCCTGACCAAGAGCCTCAACCCGCAAATGCCCCACCTCCAGGCCCTCCTGCCGAGGTTGACGAGCTTGAGCAGGATCTTGAGTGATGTCCCATGCACTTGGCTTCTATCAGTTTGCCTGTGGAACACATGTCTGGCATTTTGTCTGAAGCTGCATTAACTGATTTGTCTGGCAATTGGTTCAGTCTTGGGAGATGATTCGACACCTTTTGAGCTACACATGTCTGACATTTGTCTGAAGTGGCAAGTGATGACACGTGTTGCATTTAATTCATTCACCTTTTGATCTTCACTTGTTTGGAATTTGTCTGAAGTGGCAACTTCTGATCAGTGCTGCAATATGCTGCAATTAATTTATTCACCTAGTGATCTTCACATGTCTGGCATTTGTCTGAAGTGGCAAGTGCTGACAAGTGTGAAAATTGAAAAGTTGAGTGCCATTTGTCTGAAATGGCAAGTGTTGACAATTGCAAGTGTTGACATGTGTGACAATTGCTAATGTGAGAAAACACTTGACAAGTGCTGACAAGTGCTGAGAATATGTTAAGTTGAGTACAACAAATCATAACATGGTTGGCAATTGAAGGCAGTGGCAAGTGGCTGACAATTGTGACAAGCTTTCTTACAATTGACAATGTGCTATAGCTGGTGATTGAATCATTGCATTTTGCTGTGTTGGTGAAACAGAGTGCATTTCTTGAAGCATAACTCCAAAACCAAAGCCACATTTATACATATACAAATATGAAAAATGTTGTCAACTTTGCCAGGACTTGTGGCTGACATCTGTGATGACCTCAGGTACCAAACTGACATAACCAGATCTCACCCAGGATGCAAACTAGGCACCTGACATTTATGTGGAATGGGAACATGAGTGGCACTCTGAAAAAGTGCAAGTGGAAACCATCAAAATCAAAGTTCAAAAAATTCTCTCTGTGTGAATCACATGTACTAAATCCAGAATTTTCACTATGAAGCATATGATGGAAAGGAAAAACAAATAGAAAGATGTACAATACAAACTCAATAGTGTAATTGATCCATGAAAAAAAATCTCAAAAAGTCACTTTTATGTCAAGAAAAATCTCAAAAAGTCACTGTGGATGTGAGGTGGTACCTGTTTGCGGTACATTTGGAGCAGGAACCCCAGTGAAAAAATCTCAAAAAGTCACTTTTTATGTCAAAAAAATCTCAAAATGTCATGCTCTACATAAAATACAAAAGGAAAGCCAGGGAGAAAAATCTCAAAAAGTCATTGGGCAGTAGCATGGGGTCTAGTTGCTGTATATTTGCAGCATATGATCCAACATATGTCACCATGTGTTACATAGTTGAGGCAGTAGGGTGGGAGCCAGTTGCAGTATAGTTGCAGCAAAGCAGTTGTCAGAATCTCAGGTACATGTGTCTTGCTGTATGATAAGTTTGCCTTCCATGTGTCGACATGTTGTGCTGTGAATTGCAAATTCATGCCACAAAAATGCTGTAGGAGATTGTTCATGTGGTGTAGCCATTTGTCAGCATCATTCATTTTGTTATTCGCAACTTTTTGCAATTGTCTGTCATCTTCGCGATGCCAGCAATTCTGTCAGTGCCATCAAACTCGAACAAGAGGCAGCGAGTTGTTCAACATATGCCGTGGATGATGCCGCAGATGCCACAGATGATGCCCCAGCAAATGTGGGGCATGGTGGCACCTCCAACACAGCCTCAGCATATGTCTCAGCCTATGCCAGAGGAAGAAGAGGAGGAAGATGAATCTGCAGCACCTCACACCGCAGCATCTGTCAAAGATGAACGCAGGGCCCGACCAGAGCCCGGCATGGACAACGTCCCAGGCTCTGACCGTATCTCCAGGTCAGTTACGTTCTTGAAGACAGTTCCTCGCCAGCGGCTGTCGGAAGGCTTGGAATGGGTTCGCAAGGACCTTGATGCAACTGTCACTCATAGTCTGTCAAGTGAAGGACTTCTGGCAGTCCTTTACATGCTCACACGCTTGAAGCCCAGTTGCCGTATCACAGACTTGCGATTCTGGGATTGATTAAGATCACTTGTGTTTGTGGTTGTGTTGTTTTGCTGTTCTTGCTGCTGTTGTTGTTGGAAGGCTGGTATGACACATATGACATATGTCATATGTTCACTTTGATTCCTGAATTGTTGTGCAGCGAGTTTGCAACTCAGGAGTGTCTACATACACAGATCTGTTCCATGCCTTTGATCGTGCTGCCAAAAGAATGGAGCAATTGTCTGGAGCTGGGACCACTGACTCAATTGTCAACAAGCTGCCCTTGTCACCAGAAGATGCAAATGTCTTGCAGCAGGCAATTGCTATTGGATGGGACACTTGTCATAGATGGGACACTTGTTCTTGTTCTTGTTGACAAGTGTTGACAATTGCAAGTGTTGACAAGTGTGACAATTGCTTTTGTGAGAAAACAATTGACAAATGCTGACACATGCTGAGAGTTTGGCAATTGAGTACACCAATCATAACATGTCTGTTGTTGTTGTTGTTGTTGTTGTTGTTGTTGTTGTTGTTGTTGTTGTTGTTCTTGTTCTTGTTCTTGTTCTTGTTCTTGTTGTTGTTCTTGACAGTTTGCTTTCAGGATGCAAAGTGGATGGAGATCAAGGGGAAGAAAGCCCCACGGCGTACTGGCAGAGACTCAGACCTGACTGCTGTGTTTGGAGCTCAACCTGCAGACAGCCATGTGCATCCTCCACCATTGCCAGTGGCACGTGCCCCACAAGCTGCAAGTGTCCCAGAAGCTCCTGCCCCACCAGCTGCAAGTGTTCCAGCGGCTGCAACTGAGGCAGTTGTTCCAGCAACAGCAACAGGTGTCCCAGCAGCTGGCATCACCTGCCATGACAACATCTACATCGCCAGGGACTCCTGTCCCAAGGAGGGCTTCACTTGCTCCAGCACCTGCCACTCCTGTCCCAAGGAGGGCTTCACTTGCTCCAGCACCTGCCACTCCTGAGCACCTGCCACGCCTATTCCAATCATGGCGGGACCTGCTGCTGGAACACCTGCTGCACCAACCAGCACTGCACCTGCCACACCTGCTGCACCAACCAACACTGCACCTGCCACACCTGCTCCTGGAACACCTGCTGCACCAAGCAGTGCTGCACCTGCCTCAACCATGGCTGCACCTGGGACGAGTGCCAAGTCGAAGGCACGGCCATCACCACCCATCATTGAGGAGGAGCAGTTGTCAGACCAATTGTCAGAGCAGTTGTCTGACGAAGCTTGGAGTCCCGCACAGCTTTTTTCGGATGATGATGAGGAGGAGTGTGCAGAGCAAGTGTCGGATGCACCCAGGCGTGTGGCATTTGCCTCCAGGAACATGGCGATGATCCTGTTGAAGCACTTGAGTGTGGCACGTCTTCCACACAGTGTGCCTGCAGGATTGGCTTCAAACGGCCACACCTGCCCCCATGGTGGGGGACTGTCCGAACCGTTGCCATCTTTTTTTTGCTTCGGGGACAACAGCAGGTGCCAACACATGCCGAGGAACATATGTCAGAGCAAGCGACAGATGCGGAGATGATGGAGCTCTTCGGATGACCTGGCCCGCTTTATCACTTGTCTTTGGATGACCTGGAGCTCTTCAGTGGTAGATGTCATGCTTGTGTCTTCACACTTGTCTTGACAATTGTTATGATTGAGTCCTCGCACTTGTCTTGGCAATGAAATTTGCCTTGACTGCATTCATCCTAGGACATATGTCTTTGGCTTCACTCTGACATTTGAAGTTGCTTCTTTTGGAAATTGAATCTCACTGTCTGTTTTTTCGCTAGTGTCCAAGATGCATGAGGATTTGAATTAGTGCTGCTTCTGTGGCAGGTCAAGGATTTGTTTCTTGAATAGTAGTATTACTGAATTGCGTTGGTATAGATGATCATTGCCTTTGATGGTTCAAATCCTGCGCACATCATTGGGGAGTGGCACTAGTGCCTCAAAACAGACATCAAGTGATGGATGATTTGACATATGCGTTTGCTGACAAAATGTGTGTTTGCATGTGTGCAAGAATTTGCAACTTTCACTGTTTATATGTTGTTGGATGATCCTCCAACTGTTGCTGCTGCTTCCCCAGGTCTGTGCATCACAACTAGGTGAACTTGTCAAGGACTTAGTATGCATTTGCCTCTGAGATTCCAGTTGATGTGTCTTTAGCATTCACATTGCACATGTTTCCCACACACATGGCATCATTGTGATTACATGTTTCAGCAGCTGTTGTGGAACAAGGCAAGTGTCAATCAGTTACAGAGATTATGTCATTACACGATGATGCCAGATGTGTCGCTTTCAACCACATCAATGTGCTGCCATGTAAAACAGGATTTGTCAGTCCAGATGGTCAGTGCATCCATTGGGACCTTGCCTATGTGTGGGATTGGCATCGGCATGCAACAGGTAGCAAGCAGAAAGCCACTCACTTCTATGCAGATGCCAGGAAGCAGCTACAGAAAAGGTTTGGTGGCAATGTCGCGCAAGTTCTGTCATTGAGAGGTGCAGTAGCCAGGTCAGGGATCATCAACATATTTTTTTGACCTGTTTAATAAAGAACAATCTGGTGGTTTCAAGTCACTATTGTGTTTTAGTTTTTTGTAGTCTTCTACTGTGGGATGCCATGGGATGGTTCTGGATTGCCTTTGCTTGCAGGCCACAAGTGCTGTGGAGGAACCTTATCACAACTGTGGCACTACTTGCATTTCTGGTAGACCTTGCAGACACATGTCAGGGACAAGTCAAATGTCAATTGGTGGTTGCTGCCTTGAAGGGCATGGTCTTCTCGGTGCTGCCATTGTTGAGCACTTGTCCTCAGCACAATCTGGTAGTTCCTGGTGTTGCTTGCCCTCTTCTGGTTGACCCTGATGGACAAGTGTCTTTTGAAATCTTGTTGGTGTCGCATCACAGGGGAATGCACACAGCATGGAAGCAATGCTGGAATGAGATGCATGCTGATGGGCTTTTGTCTGCTGGCTGGGAGGCCCAAGTGTCATTGCCTGACATTGTCATCTTTCTCACTCTGTTGCATAGATTTCGCCGCAGCAAGAGGAAGAGGACCATGCAGGATGCAGCTTACACCCTGCTGCGTCATGTGCAAGATGTGCTTTTGTCACTTCTGGGACGTCTTCTTGATCAACATTTGCTTTCACTTGAGATGGCTTCAGAAGCTCCTGTAGCACGTGTCTTCAGGACTGTAAGGGTTTGTACAAATTGTTGAGAATTGTAAAGTGTAACACATTATAATGAAAACAAATGTGTTTCATTCTTTCACTGTCTTTATCTCCAATGCTTGACAGGAGCAGTGTCGAGACTCCAGGCGCTCGAGCAAGAACAAAATCAACTTTTGTCTCCCCACAACAGATCTGGGAAATGGTGGAAGAAGCCAGAGAGTCAAATACCAGCCTGCAATCTGTCGCTCGTCTTCGGAAGAAAGAACAATCGGCTGGTGCCTCACAAACATCTGTCTTCTTTTGGTCGCAGAAGGTCTTGGACCTGTACTTTATGCAAAACAAGCTTGTCTTCCTGCAGCTGCCACACTTATGTCTTGTGACAGATGCCTCGACACATTCTTCAAAAGATACATTGGTGACAATTGTCTACAACCATGAGAAGGATGTGTGTGGCTTAGCCCCATGTCAGGTTGTGTCAAGATCCAAGCGTGTGTCGCCTTTGGACTTTGATTTGGCAGAGGATGTGCAAGCTCTGGCTGCAACTCGCAAGATTGAACGTTTGGCTGCATACAGGTTTCTTGTTGCCCTGAGCAACCAAGTGTCTGAAGTCACACAAGGAAGACAACAGTTGTCATCTTATTTTCCTCCTGAAGCAATGCAATTGTCACCTCCAGGGCCAAATCAAAAGAGGTTTCCGAGCAGGGGCAGCATTGTCATCAAGAATGTGGAGACCAATGAATCTGTCATATCTGATTTCAGTGAAGCTGCAACCACTCCCATTTTGTCTGTTTGCATTGATCAAGGAGGTGTTGGTGCTGTGCCTGGGATTTATGTGCTAGTATTCGTGTTGCATTGGTCTGAAGTTCATAGTCAGTATGAGCTAGTTCTTAATGAGCATTGCATGGGTTCATGATTCTTGTTGCTGATGCCTGAGGCTGCCATGGCCTACCTTCAACACCTTGAGATGATGGTCCACTGCCACTGTGACAAAATCCACCGAGTCATTCGTGACTTGAAGCTGTCCAATATGTGTGACCCTCGCTTTGCTGATGCTATTCTTGCAACTACATATGTCTGGAGTGTCAATTACAAACCAGCAGGGTCAGGTGCATTTGGTGAAGAGAAGCTGGATGCACTCAATGACTTTGTCAACACATTTGCCATGCAGGAGACAAACAACACAACAATGAACAACATATTTGTTTTCACCTGCTACTTGTTTGTTTTGCATGATTGCATTTGGGTTTTAACATGTGTTTGCCTGTCTGTAACAGTAGCTTTGGATTTGACATGCAGGACTGTCCATCCTTTCATAAGTACAAGCAGCTCATTGCGTTGGACATGAAGGGTGCAGTTTTCCATGGGTCGCAAATGTCTGATGAGCAATTGTGGGGTGCAATTTCCGAATTGCCATCATTCTTGGCCAAGAAGGGCTTGCCAAAACCTAGTCGATGGTTTGCCTGGCATGAGCAAGCCAACCAGCAATTGCCAGAATTCTTTGCAGCACGATGTGTCTTGGAGTGGTATTTGGGTGATGATGCTCTTGACCCAGACCGGCCAGATGCAAGCACATTCAAAGACTCCAAATCTGAGATTGGTGGGCTGAAGCTATTGTATTCAGGTTTGAGTTTTGCTGTTCATGAGGCTGCACATGTCTTGTTGCATGTGTCGAGGCCCTGTTGGAATTGGTACACTCAACAAGTGACAGAAGTGCAATCTGCACATGATGGGGTTCAGCAATTGATTGCATGGTCTACAACTTGGCACAAGGATCAGCACTTGGTGGACATTTGTCGCTCAATGTATGATACCAAAGTTTTGGATCAACTTCTGCTGTATCAACAACTGCAAGGCCGGGGGGATGAGCAACATGTATTGGGAAGACTTGTCTTCACTTATGCTGCAGAGCTTTTGTCCCATCGATTGTGGTCAATGGCAAGATATGACACATGTCCTGAATGCTTTGCTGGTTTGCTCTCAGCAGATCCGGTCATCTGTGTCGCCACAATGCGGTTGATGAAGCAGGACTGGAAAATTCTTTGTCTTGCTGAGCAATCACGAAAGCTCAAGTGTCTGTTGTTGGATCTACAGTTCCTTTTTTCAATGCCTGCCCGATTGGCTTGTTCATTGTTTGAGGCAAGTGGCTGGATTTCAAGTGATGCCACTGCATTGGGCATTTTGTCGGCTGTTGTCAAGACCTTGCCAGACAACAAGATTGTTGAGGATGCTCACCAAGCTGTGAGGTTAGAAGCAAAAGCCAATGCCAATCAGAAGTTGAAAATTGGCACAGTCCAGTCATGTGTCATGAACTCTCGCATCTTCAGCAGCCGCAATTTGTCTCACCCAGCCAAGCTTAGCAAAGGTGTCTTTTTCAGGAACTGGGGAAAGAAAGTATCTTCACGATCGTCCAAGAAGACGTTTTATGCCAAACACCACAAGCTCCCAGAGATTTTTGGAAACATCTTCAAGAAGAAGACTTGGATGACAGTGTCTGAAGAACAGTATGGGAAGTCCTATGCAGCATGGCAATGGGTCCGTCACTTTACCACTTGTCACCTGGGCCATTCAGGGTACGAGGTTGAAGACACTTGTCTTGGACAATGCAATTTGTGATGTATTGTTCTTTAATTTGAAATAAAATGCTTGGTTTGTTTGCTAGTATCTTCAAACCTTCTCATATGTGCTTTGTCACATCACAGGATGGTCGCAACAATGTCATGTGTCTTCATGGTCTTCTTCTCCGGCACCGTGTGGAGGGCAGAACTGTCTTATGTCTTGGACATAGAACATGGGCAGCTGTCACTCGGCCTGTGAACGAATTGCGTGACAATGTCTGGGTGCTGAACCAATCAGCTGATGTTGGTGCATCTTTCATCTTCGCATACAATCCTGCTGAGTGGGATGCAGCGTGGCCAAATGTCTTCCTTGAAGAAGGTGTTGGAATCACTTTGACACCTCAGGGCTGCTTTGACCAATTGCCGATGGCAGCACTTCAAGCTTCAACTAAGCTGACATTTGAGCAATTGTCCATCATTGGCCACTACCTAGGCATTGCCAAGGCACAGTCATTGCCCCGACGTGACTTGATTGGTCGCTGTTGTGACATAGTCTCCGATGTCCTTGATGGCTCTTTTAGGGAGTTCATCTTGGACTTGGAAGATAAGCATGTGTCACGCAAAAGATCAGCATGTGTCACACATCCTGAGCTTGCGCAGCACTTCCTCGATGGCCTGGACAAGGATGAGGTGGATGACTTCAAGGACATCAAGAAGAGCATTTGTCCTAAGTCGATGTTGAAGAGGAAGTGGAGTGAGCTGCAAGAGAAAGCCAAGCAGGATCTGGCTGACACTTGTTGTGGTAGAAGCTTTTTCAATTGCGGGCTTTGTTTGTTTTGATCAGTGTGTGTTTTTGTTTGTCTACTCATCTTGCTTTTCTGGTTGCATGTCATTATGTGANTTCCTGAAGATCCCCAACCTGCTGAACCTGCACATGTCTTGGCACCTGTTGTTCCTGAAGATCCCCAACCTGCTGAACCTGCAAGTGCCTTGGTGCCTGTTCCTGAAGATCCACAACCTGCTGAACCTGCAAGTGCCTCGGTGTCTGTTCCTGAAGAGCCTGCTGAACCTGTGTTGCCTCTAGCTGTCGTTCCTGCAAGTTTAGCACCAAGTGAAGCAGCACCAAGTGAAGCAGCTGGACCATCAGGAGTACCCAGGTATGTGTCACCAAAGGAGTTTTCAACGCTGCCAGAGGTGCAAAATTTGGCTCCACCACATTGCACGTTTGTATTGGACAAGAAAGCTCATCGGTTTTCCTTCAGGTTCAAGAAGGCACCAAATCCAAATGTCTGGAAGGATGTTTACAAATATCCACTGACAATGTCCAGGGCATTTAAACAAGACACTTGGAGGAATGCTCTCCTAGAAATCCATACTGGTGCCTGGGAGAGGTGGGGCCTTGCAAAAGAGCAAAAGGAGTGGAAGATCTCTGATGAAGCACGTGTCCAAGTGCCAGGGTGCATTCCCAACAACATCTTGGAATCAATTCAAAAAGATGAGATTGACAAGTTGCCTCCACGTGTCAAGTATGGCAGCAAGAGCTAAGCTGGCCAACTGTCAGCAACTGTCTGACTGTGTGTTGGCCACATGTTAGCAAATGCCTGAGTTTTGCCATGTCTTGTCTGAGCTTGGGCAAGTCTGACACTTGTTGTTCCACCAGATTTCAGATGTCGTCAAAAAAGCAAAGTGAGCTGCATGTGAGCTGGGTTGAATCATTTGTTCTGCACATCTATGATCTATTGTTCTGCACATCTATGATTTCTGTATGGTACCTTTTTGTTGTGTTGTGGTCTTCTTGAGTTGTAGCACCTGCTTTTCTGCACAAGCATCAGTCCTACATGATATAAAGGTGACTTTGTCTTGCCATATCTTGGCCAAGCTAGCATAGACTGTGCAAGAACACATGTATCTTTTTTTCCTTCGCACGTGCCTTCCTTTTGTGAAACTGAAGCCATGGGTAAGTCCAGTGCCAGTGTTGCCAAGATGCCCCTGGTATTTGGAACATTGGTCTATGGGATGGGATTGAACCAGCCGCAGCCAGTGCCAAAAAGGCAGAAGAAGAAGAGCACATGTGTCACAAAGGAAGATGTTCCACCATCAGGGCAGGAAGTTGTGCAGCTGGAGTTTGCGGCAAAAGTCGTGCAGGCCTTTGGATTCTCCTGTGTGGCTGCAGCTGTCTATTCTCCTTTCAGAAGGCCTGATAACTTGTGAGTGGTTACAAACACACACACACACACACACACACCCTGACACATGGAAAAAATATACATTTGAATAAATTTGAATGTTGCTGTAAAATAAAATGGTTTCAAATTCTGACTTGTGTTTTGGGCCCTGCTCGACATGGGCAGGTGTGCAGCAATGTCTGAATTCCTTGTCTCGACATTTGACCAGTTCCTTCAACATGACAACTGTGTGGGCAAAGGCAATGCTTCGCGAATTTGGCCGGGTCTTCTGGACACTTTGTATCCAAACTTGAAAGGTGTGGGGCAATTGTCAAGAAAGCTTGCTCTTGTCTGTGAGAGAGCTTTTGCAATACGACTCCGTCCACATGTCAAAAATCTCCATTTTGTGGAATTTTGGTGTGGTAGTGGGCAATTGTCACAAGCACTATTGTCTTTTGGCTTTGATGGAGCTGGCCTGGATGTTAACCTCTCTGAGGAGCACAATTGTCTGATGAGCTCTGGCCTTCGACTGTGGATGGACCTGCTGATGTCGATTGTAGAGCATGGTCTGTGTTGGATGGGGCCTCCATGTTCATCATTTGTCATCTTGTGTCTGGCACTGAGCCAGCGTTATGACTACAATGACTGGTGGGGTGACACTTCCTGAGAGTTTGTCAGAAGAGGCAACATGCACATGCAAATTGCTGCCCTCTTCTTCCTGCTGGCTTGTGTGCTGGGGCTACAGGTCTGCTTGGAGCAACCTTTAAACAGTTGTATGTGTCAACTACCTCCAATGTCCTCAGTCTTGTCATTTGTCAGAGCAAGCAAGATCACAACGTATCTTGGAGCTTTTGGTGGCCCTACTCAGAAGCCTTTGCAAATCTGGTGTACTAGAGGAGCTTACTCTCAACTGATACGTCAAAAGCCAGGCCATGCATGTGACTCTGGAACATCTTTGGTGACCAGGAATGATGATGGCAGCTTCACTGGTGTCAAAGACCTGCTGGTTGAGTCTGGAGCGTACACCAGAGAATTTGGGCAACATGTGTCCAAGATTTTTGCTGAAGAGCTTCAAGCAAAGCAGTTGGCTTCAACTGCAGCAGCTTAATTAAACATGTGGTCCAAGTGTGACTTCTCCATTGGACATTTGCCTGACAATTGCAATAAAATTCATATGTCAAACATGTTGTGCCTGACACTTTTCCTTGACACATGAAACATGTGTCTGTGCTGTGTGGCACCAAGCAATACTAAAGCTGTGGCATTTGCTGATTTAAAAAATATCATGATGCATTGATCAACTTACTTGCTGGGTCATGTTCAACCTGTTTATCATTTTAAAGCTGTTGTTTGCCTGGAAAAGTGAAATCATGTTTGATTTGCTGAGGTGTGACTACAATCAAGCTGATGCAGGTTGGTGATGTTTCAACTGGGTGTGTTGTTTATTTGCAATTCACTGCCATCAACTTTCATTCATGTTGATCTGTGACAATTGCCAGGTGTGTCTACAATCAAGCTGATTCAGGTTGGTCATGTTTCAAGTGTGTATGTGTATGTGTGTTGTCTGATTTGGCAAATCATTGCAATCTCCTTTGATTCATTTTGATCTGTGACAATTGCCAGGTCTTGGAATTAAAATCAATATTTGAAACATATATCAACATTTGTCGGCATTTGTCAGCATGTGTCAGCACAGGTTTCATCTTTGAAAATCAAAATGGGTTGTGTTGTTGTGGTTTTCAAATCTCACAGGCAATGGTTTCTCCATGACTGCCATCATGGAACATCATTGACATTTGATCAAAATTTTGAAGTGTGAACAGTCTATAAAGTTTTGGAAAGTTTTGGAAAGTTATGGAAAGTTGTGGAACATTTTGGACTGTTGGCACAAGTGTCCAAGGCTGGTTTGGCTAACGTTTGCAACCGTGGATTCTACTCAACATACCTCTCCCTCAAGTCTGGCAAATGCAGAAAAAAACAAATTAAGTCAAATTCTGCCAGATATACCTTGCCAAACCTCAATGAAACCTCAACGTATCTCTCTCCCAAGTCTGGCCCGGAGTTCTGAAGCAAAGTTGGTTAAAGGCAAAGGTACCTCAACCAAAACCCACTCAAACAAGTTACTAGTTTACAGATGGTGAAAAGGTATGGAAGATCCTGATCCTTAGGAACAGTGTCTCTCAAAAGCTTTGATTTGTGTTTGTTACAAGAGTATCCCTTTTTTCTAGGAATCTCCTTTTATTCCAGGAGTCTCCTTTGTTCTAGGAATGTAACTCATGATTCTGGTCACCATGACCTGGTAGAGGTGGTAACCCTGCTGGCAGGAGTTGGCTATTTGATGGTGCTGGTAGCTGCGCCTTTGCTCTGGTCGCCGATTTGATATGAGCCTGTGTGAAAAAATGAGCAGTCTGTGATGGGATGATGTGATGAGAGGATCTGCTGATTGGTAGTGCGTATTTGAAAAAGCAGGTAAGTACTAAGTTGCACAGCCGCATCACGCTCCATCCCTGATTGATGTGATTTCCACATGTTGTCGGACTGGTGATTTGCAGCTTACTGTCCCATGCATTGGGCAAGAACATGGCTGGAACTTGCGTATCCCATCATCAGGGCAGTTGCCGGTTTCTTGTTTTGTTGCGGACCGAAGTATGAAAGATGATTTGGAAGAAGATTGGGCATGGATGCTCCAGGACAGTGACAGTTACAGGGATTCAGGATTTCTTTTCAATTCTGAACCATTTAGACCTTTGAGAAAGATATCTTCACATTCCAACATTCAACAAATTTCATTGGCAGGATTCTGAGCGGCACTTCATGCACTCACCAGCTTCATCACCCCACATTGGTCATCTCATCGTGTTTGCGTTGGAGCCGCAGCTGATCTAATCTCAAACATGTTTGCTGACCACAATTGATGGGTACATCCACCAAGAATGATGATTTGAAGTGTGGCTGTCACCTGTGTTGTCATTCATTTTCATGAAATATCTATACATATCGGTCACCTTACTTGGCAAGCTTCCTTGGACTCAATCAAGGTCATATTATCACGATGATGCAAGGAACTACAGACAACCATTGAAGACCCTGGCTTTCTGCCTTCTCTCTCAAATTGCTCATTTCTTGGACCCTTGGCTGAAGAAACAATATATATAGAATATATCTAATGGTTGATCATTTTTGAATCCTTTAGAATGAATTCTTTGACCATTGACAGCCCCGCCACCAAATCAGTCTTTCATCACATTATCGTTGGTTATTAGTTACATGAGACAAGACTCCCAAGGACAAGAACACGGCCAAAGTCAGCGACGGAGCAAATGAGAAGAGGGCGGGGGATCAGAAGAGACAGCCGCCCATTTGGCCGCTGAGTTTCTTCAAGATTGCTATGGAGATTATGTTGGGGAAGGCTGACAAGAAAAGTAGAAAATGCACATGTCAAATGCATCCGTTTATCAGCCATTTACCATTTCTGTTTAATAGGGTTTGTAAATCGTTTGATTCAGCCTTGTTGCAGGCAACATTTCTGACAACCGCAGTCCGGAATATCCTGCCGAAGAGGACCAATAAACGATCGCTAGCTATATTCAGTGCTTATCGATACTGTGACGCTTAAACTTCTTTTTTTCACAGCTGTTTTATCCTGAGTATTGACTCACTGAGTGACTGAGCATCAAAGTACTTTGGTCATTGACAGTCAATTTGGACAGAGAAAGAATTTCAAAAGTTTAAACCAAGGATGTTCATTTGAAGCTGGCCCGAGAACAGATTGGCAAGCAACAACACCTGCACGTTCCTTCCTCATTGATTTTCGTTTTTTAATGTTAAGTTTGATTGAATGCCGAGATTTTTTGTTGCTTAAATCAAATCTAGAAAGTTTGGAGTATTTCCTCACCTAGGTGATGATGGATGGGTCTACTTTGTCCAAGACACCAGCGGAACTCTACCGCTTCTCATGCCGGGCTCACAGCCTTTGGGTGTGCGAGTCAGTTACCATTCATTAAACCTAAGCATTCTAAATACTACCCCAGTGGCCCAGGCCCACTCGTGAACCTGGGGACCCATGCACCACCGGTAGTGCCAAACTCAGGTTTGTCTGGGTGAGATGGGTGAGAGTCAGTAAATCAATGTTTGATCTCTGAATGAAACGGATACCAATTTTTACAAGCAATCAGTGATGATGGGTCTCATGGGATGAGTTTGCAACATATTTTATTCCGGGTAGGGTTTGGCTCAACAGCTTGCAAGTTTGTGCCCATTGGCAGACCAGTGGGCATTCAAAAAATGGATGTGTGTGATTTTGACAAAATGTTGGGATTCAACGATGTTGATTTGGATCAACGCAATGGGACATTGAGCTCAGCGTCAACCGACCCACCATCGTCTCAACCCAGTGTCAATTTGGAGGAGCCAAATTTGAAGTTTGAATAGTTGCCATTCATCCAAGTTCAAAAAAGAGAGTCCATCTGAAATGTAGGAAAAATGAATTGCGCAGTTGGTTTTTTATTCAAACATGTGTTTATTGCACATGGTATCAACATGCAAAAATCATTCTGCATAAGGTTTTTTTTATATTTATATCATGTCCAGTTCCAATGTCCCTATCATCACTGCTTGGCACAACTAAGTACTGCATTGCATTGACCAAAAGAAAATTATCATTAGGCTAAGTCCAACAACCAACAGCTGCGCTAGGAGGGGCAAATGGATAGGCTGATTGCTACTGGGAGTGCTTTGGGGAAGTCCGTCAACATTGCGCTCGACGTGGTGGGTGAAATTCCCATTAAGGACATGTACTGGGTTTGGGGTGGATTGTTACCTGCTTGGGCAACTTACCCTGCATGAGTGAATCACTGACCCAATGATTACCTTTTGGTTTCAATCGGTTGTCATTGACTCTTACTTGAACCTGCCTATTCAAAACACTCACTAGGTTTGGCAACATACATTCAATGCTAGTGAAAACTTGTCGCCATGGCATCTACTGAATCATCCGATGATAAGTCTCCAAAAGCGTCTTCCAGTGAAACCATTGTGGAGAACAACGCTAGCCCCATGACGCCCGACAGAGGTGAAAGTTTGCTGCTGCCCCAATCATCCAGAGATCTGACCGCTGAGAAACTTCAGCGTTTGCCTTTGATGAGTCATGAGGGATGGGATGAGAATGGAAGTATGGCAATGGGAGTGACATCAACAAGCACAGTGAGGGAGATAGTAGTGTGCCTGGAACTGCGTCTGAGAATGAATCTGGCGATGTTGAGAGTGACACTGCTGATGACCCACCATTACTTGATGATGCTCGGCTAGGCATTTGTGATGGATATGGGGGGGTTCTTCTGCCCACATTGTCGCCGTCGAACGCCGAACGCAGCAACCTTACCATATGTGTGTGCAAGCACTTGTTTCTGATGATGATGAAGATGAAGAACTTCTTAGTGACAGTGTCAATGACGAGATCCCTGATGAAGAACTTTCGCTACCTGATGAACATCCACACAGCCCTGATGATAGTGATAACAATGATGATAGTGATAATTCAGCCAATATGCGAGAGTGGCCCAGTTTTTGATCCTTCTGGCAACGACCCACGCAATACATAGCATTGCTGGGACACCCACTTACTTCTCACTGAGTGAGAATACAGATCTCAATCAAAACTGACATGCATTGATCGAATAGATAAAAAACAGGAACGCATTCACTGAATTTCTTTCTTATGCCATGAAACGAGATATTGTTTTTCAAAAAACCTGTCTATATCAGATATAAGGACTCCACCACATCACTTTTAAACAGACATTGCAAAACACTTTGAATTTGAACAAGAACAACAAGAATTTATTTGTGTGTGTGCCCCGTGCTTTCCTGATGACCATGCACACTGCCTGCAGGATTCCTTTCTTCTGCATGCACGGACTGCTTATTCAATGTGTACTGGAGCTGGCACTGCTGAAATGGCCCGAAGTCTTGTACAGTAGTATGTTCGTAAGAGAGGATTGGACATGAACATCAGTACTGTTGCAATGTGGGACCTTTGACTGATTTGAACCACTGATTAACATGTGAAGTCTCCAGTCTCATTCAAACCAATGACTGAGTTCTGCAAAGTCTGAATGTTGAATCGAAGTCTGAAGTTCTGAAGGTAAAAAATCGTAAAGTAGACAGTGTGAATTACTTGATGATGAAGTCTGAACATCCCTGATTCTATTGAATGTATATTTGGTATTCAAGGTCAACTCTTCACTACTCCTCACTTAGTCCATGTTGGCTGAGGAATGGAATGAGCATTGCCACCCACTCATTGTGGAAAACCTGGCGTGGTGCAGGGAAGTGTTCAGGAATTCCCTCACTTGTTTACTAGAGGCATTGAACCCTTCACATACCACTCGTCCTGACATGTCCTACCCCGAGAAAGTGTATGCAATCATGAGTTCATGGCTACAGGGCTCTCAAAAGTGTCAACTCTGCTTTGATACCCTTTGCAGTGTTCCATCTTGTGACTTTGGGGTATCGGCGCTTCCATGTCCCAAGCAGGGTACAAACAAATGCGAGATGGTCGTACAAATGGTGTGTACATTACACACGCCAAGTACAACAAGAAGCATCGAACACCGCTATTTGTGGTAGAATGCACCCCAGAATCTCAGCTACTATCATTAATTAATAAATTATATATTCAAAGCCATCAAAAAGAAATCCATGAAATCCATTTTATTGAAGTCAAATTTACAATAATTAAGGGCTACCGCCCATGCCGCCGACCCCTGAATTTCAACTATATAGCCAGCGTTCCACCAGGTGTCAAAACGTCGCCTTTGGAACCTTCTAAAGACAAGGAAAAGGCCACAGCAGCTGGACCTTGAACCGTAGCGCAACCTACCCTGAACAAA
>DF242909.1:0-48433 GCA_000507305.1 Breviolum minutum Mf 1.05b.01 | reverse complement strand
TGTATTTTTTTGGTGACAATGGTTTCCTGGGGGTGAATGGGGTAGATCCATTCTAACTTACTTGGCCAATGGCTAAACTTTAAACTTTTTGGGATTACATATTTAGTAGGGAAAATAAAGTTCAGACATTTTTTCAGGGTTCCAATGGCTAAGTGAGCACTAGGATACTGTAACATCCAGTACTGTAACCTTTATCCATTCGTAAGATTTTTTTCAAACGACTGTAACTTCCTAACCATTCATTTACCACCACCAGGTTTCTGCATGCTGGGGGAGCGGAGAGTTTGGTCAGCGGGACCTTCCCCAAGCTTTCCCGTTGGTTGGAATTTTTGGACGAGTTTCTTCATACAACAAGTTGTAAAAGTAAATTTTGAGTCGATCATGGAAAGTGACTTTTTTTCCAAGACTTGGACAATTTAGAAGATGATCGATTGAAAAGACGATTTTTTTTGTTGGTAAAGATTCTTTACCCCCATGAAAATTCACATGTGTCCAAAAAAGGGACCATTTCGAAAGGAAATGAATCATCTTCCAACCATTGATTTCCAGTCGATATTCGTTCGTTTGCAGGGGGCTGGGGTGTTTTGATTTGAGAATCGCCCATCTGTCACACCACTTTTCCCCGCCCCCCGGCTTAAAGCCGGGGAAAATCCTGCCAAGGAAGACGAAGGCAATTATTGGGCCGTCCAATGTCTGGTGGGTTTGCAGATTGGACCGATGGGTTAACTTCAAATCCTTCAAGCTCCAAGCAGGATATGAGTGAGGAATTTTCTTTCTAATCATGTTCAGGTGAAATATCTATTTTTTTTGAATCATCAAGGCTAGTGAAAGCCATCGTGAAACCACCCATGGTTTCAACAAGTTGCCAATTTCCCAACACTACAATTGCTCAAGTTGCCTTCGTAAAATTGGTGAAGATACACTGAACTCATTCGAGTTAAGAGTGAAATCACTCCAGCTTTTGTTCTCCTTTAGAGGGGTGAGCTTTAATAAGGCGGTCTTGTTTTGGAGGCTAAACATATGTCCCCTTTCTTATCAAAAAAAACATACCCTTTTCTTGAAGGGCATGTTCAAACGTCTCATACGTTTTACCCGAAGATGATGTCCGCGCTGGGTCCAGGTGTTTCTACGTGAAGCCACTCATTGCTCCTTAGAACTTCACCGCAATGCTGCTGCTAAGGTGCGACGTGAAAAAAAAATCAAAGGGGAAGAAAATGGGGCAGAGTTTTCTTCAGCTTCGGGCAGATTTTTTTTTTGGCAGCTGTTTTTTTTTTTTTGAGGAAGTTTTTTTTAACACCCTATATACACTACAAGATATGAATTGCAATGTTTTTGTTGCCATACTGGTTGGCATGACTTTGTCCAACAACAGTTGTTTCTTGGAAACTGGCTCCTTCAAAACAAGCGCCGATGTTGATTAAAGATAGATCAAGAAGGGAAGTGGACCTTCTAGGGATTTGGAGCCACTTGAAACGTAGGTGGGATTTGCTTGAAGTGATGTACTGCAAATTAAGTTTTCCAAGATCAATTTTAAATTGGCTTCAATGGTTGTCATGTTTGTCTCCCTTGTGTTTATATACATATATTTACTATACAGAACACCATGATGATGCCTATACATTATGTTATGTCATACACATCAAGGAAGACTCCAAGGGAATCAGGTGAAATCACACAAGTTGCAGGTTTTTTCGGCATCGAAGAAATTGCGGAAGAATCGGAATCCTCAAACATCCGGGAATGTCTCTTTTGGGTGGTTTTTTCATGGATTACAGGTTCCAAATTGTCCAACTTAAAGGTTTTATACTTGACAGTACTTGGATCACTTTGAGACCACTTTCGAGAAGAGTTCATCTAGCCAAAATTTGAGGAAAACAAAGGTTGCCCAGGTGTTTTGTTTTTTGGCTCCGGTCGTACGTAAGGATGTGATGAAGAGCCTATTTCTCCCGTTGTAAATACGTGAGAATGTGCGTTTTTTTGCACGCCTGCGACGGTTGTGGGGGTGGGTTTTAGGCGGGGGGATGTTAACGTTCCTTTGACTGGCATGCGTGATGGATGCTACGGCGCAGATCTGTTGTGGGGTGGGAACATTGTTGCAAGACAAAGTCTCATGTTTACAGTACTGCGTACAAAACTATAGTAAAATACATGATTCTGATGACTCTGTCCGTTTTTATCCCAAGACGTCTCTTGACAAACCTTTCTTCTCCATAGCGCAACACATGAAATTCTTACATGTACGCACGCTTAGATCTTGCACAAGATTCCAAGTGCCTGCACGAATGACATGTTGCAGGCCGGAGAAAGACTTGCTGCTGCTTTTTTGAAATGCTGCAAGCACGGCAGCAAATGCATATTGCAAGACAAGAATGTCAATTTTGCCATAACCCCAGTCCCTATACGTGCGAAACTATGCATCATGGATGTCTCCAATAACATCTGTGCACATACCTCTCACTTGAAATTCCAAAACGCCCCAAGAATTCTTGCATGGATTTTCTGCGCACAGTTGCTGTTGAAAAACGTCGTTGCGTTGGAAGCCTCCATCTTCCGGCTTCCTTCCAGGGTTTGCTGGTCACCGTGGGGATGGAGGGGTTTCCTGCCCGAGAACCTGAAGAGGTACACTCCGGTAATCTAACATAACAATGGAAATTCCACCATTTGAAGATGTATTTCCTATTCAAGATGGGGATTTTCCATTGCTATGTTTGTTTACCAGAGGGTAAATCCCATGATGTTATTTTTGGTTCTCTTCGGAATCTTCGCTGGTTGGATGTGGGGGATCCGCTCCACAAAGATCCAGGGAGTTTTTGAGTGGAAAAAGGAGGAAGACCTTTTCCCTGAAAGGTTTATTCCCCAAAAGTTTTTGGATAATATACTATATACAAAAGCAATTGCATATTGAAAATCAAACCAAAGAAGTTAAGAAGATTCTTTTTAGTTGAGGTGATATGCATGAGGAAAAGGTTCATGAACCCTCCTTTACTATGAGATGCACGTGGTCCCCAACGACGTACCTTTGGAGGTTGCCATTCTACATATGCAGCGCCTGGTGTGTGGTGCCAGGCATGGGAAGATTCTACCTTGTCAGGCTTTGTCAAGGTAGATTCAGGTTCGGTTGAAGGGTGAACCATCCAAAATTATCCACAAATCCGTTCAGAGATTGTATGTCAAAAATTGGGATGACTCGTTGAAACTAACAACAAAAAACATCAAAAAACTCTGAACATCAATGGTTGGAAGATGAAAATTGTTTTTTGGGGTCAGGCTTCTTGGGGCTTTAGCTGTTTTCTTTCAGGGAGTGCAGGGCTATCAAAGAGTCAATGGCTTTTCAAAATCCCCCCCAAACATCGAAAGCAAAGAATCGGAATCCGAAATCTGAATCGACCGTTTGACCACAACGTCCACCCAGTTGGACACCAAAATCCTCCTATTCTTGATACATTGAAGGCTACAAAACTTATCCCGAAAAATTCTTGTTTTTTTTTTGCAAATTGGTGAAGCTTTCGGCCCCCTGTGATGTGGGGAAATTTTCGGCCCCGCCACATATGAAAAAAACATGGGAGCCTTTGAGGTGAAGTTTGGTCAGGTTTTCGGGCAGTTTTTCCCGGGTTTTTTCCGGTTTTCCAAAGTGGTTTTTGTGTTGCATTCTTTCTGATGTTTACCTCGTTTTGAGTGAAGGACCACTTTTCTTCGGAGTCATTTTTTTTTGTTTGTTTTCTCGGAACTTTTTGGGGATGGCATCTGGATAAATCCCCAGTGACTTTCTGTCTGATAGGTTGTAACAGAAAGTGAAAGTTAGGGATCTCTGTATCTCTAAAGATGTGATCGTGGTCACGATTTTTTATCGCAAAAGTTTTCAACACCCCATACTTCAATCGGATCTTGGTCTGATTCGGTATGATGCTGGGTATGAAAAGTGAGTTGATGTCATTTGGCACAAATCTGCAGCATCCTGTCATTTAACGAAAGGCGTTACCCACCTTTTCCCTAAGTGATTTTTCAGGTGAAAAAAAACCTCCATTGGCCCTGCACGGCTCAAACGAAAAAGGCAAATCCAATTTTTTGGTGGGAAGAAACATGGGTTGAAAATGGCAGATGTTTAGGAGAAACTCAAAATAAGCATCAGGGATGAATGAATTATATATAACTTTTATAACTTCAGCAAAAAATCAAACAAACATGTTGGGGATGTTCTTTGAAAGGCTATATATTTATCATTACTTTCGACACAAGCGCTTGGGTCCTTCTTTGACATCTTCACGACTTCAGGATTTTTTTGAAAAAAATCTCAACCTGCCAACAATTTGCGACTCACAAATTTTGAATTGAAACTCACCCAAAAATGACTTTCAGTCTACTCCTTTTCGGCTTCCGAAATTCCAAATTGTTCGTCCGCAACAAAAATTGGCAGTTTCCCGTTTTCCGGGCGCTGCATGTCGGGTCCAGAGACGATATGGAATCCCACGATTTGAGCCCTGAGCTTGACGCTTGGCTGATTGGAGTTGGAGATAGCCATGGCCACGACGAAAAGCACCAATGTAGTTAGGTGATTTTGATTAAAGATAGGGAATTACTTAAACTACCTTTCTTATAGACTTATAGACGCAAAGAAACAGATGGTATAGGCAGATCGAAACTTTGTTGCAACTCAACTTTTGTATACCAGCGATATGAAGTGGGGGGGCAAGCAATGGACACAACCAGGGGAGGGGTTGTTGCTGTTTCGGATCCATTGGCCAGCTGTCAGGAACAGTCTTGTTTATGCCATTTTATTTGTGCCTGGAACTGGAACCACCACAACCATTTTGTAAATGGTTGTTTCAATTGGATGATTGCACTGCCGCAAGCCCAATGTCAAAGTGGTGGGCCGGTATGAGGGCAACCGGTCCCCAGCAGTGGGCTTTGACATTGTCCAGCACAGGCAAGAATGCAGGGTGTCTTGGGGGTGTTGTTGTCACTGTATCACTTGATATAATGATACAAAAGAAAAAGCAATAACACAGAGAGCGAGAGTGTAACGAGACACAAAGAACTTGCGCCAGGACTCAGGACAGCTCCACTGCCCGGAAGCCTCCGGGCTTGACTTTGCAGATGCTGCATGTGCTGTACCGCGTGCACCTCTGCGCCAGCAAGGAGGCCTGGTGGACCTTTGCTGATGTGGCGATCACATGAACTCACATCCCACTGCCTTTCACTTGTCAGGAGCGCCTGGGGGTATTGAAATACTGGTGCGGGAGTCCAAAGAGGCGTGTCGCATGCTCGTGTACTTGACTTTTAATGTCTCATCGCTATGGCGCTCCGTGCACGTGCGTCAAATCGTTTGCCAAGCCTCGGGCTTGCCAGCGCCATCCCCTAAGAAGACCCGGCAGAACTGCAAGGCAGGCTACAGCGCATTTCTTTTGACATAGGTTTTCATTTGCTTTGCATTTCTGCAACTGTGATTCCTGAATAGAGATGTACATGTATAAATATATTAAAAAATATATATATATATATATATATGTATTTATGCAAAATAAATAATTTTGAATGTACAAGGCATTGGAGCATAATACAAAACAATAATAATGTATAAGATAAAAAAAGATAAACATGAATGTCTAAAATGAATGGCATCATCCTCAAATGTATCGCTCCATGAAAGTAATTTGCATGTGAGAAAATAGTAGGTGGTAGGAAAGATGAGCAGGACGGCAGTAACTAACAACAGTGATCTCTTAACGTGTATATTCTTTGCGTCCGTACTAGATGCGCGGCCCGTCGCAAACCTGTGGAGGTGCTGGCACCACCACCGCTGGCCAAAACCTTCACCCCAGAAGCTTGGGCCACTCGCAGGGTGTACCACAGCTTGTTCACGTAGTGTACTAGAGTGGATGTTCAAGAGCGGTCGCAACTCATCGTGCCATTTTGGATCAAGCTGATTGGATCCAAACCTTCCTTTTTCTCCAACAGCATCGGGGGGAAGAAGGGCGAGTACTGCTGACAAGGGACCACGAAGCCATGGCTGAAATTCCAGCCTGGGTGAAGTGGAAACCTGAAAGCAGCAAAGGCCGCCTCCACCTCCTGGTACCTGGAAGAAGACGGCTGCCCCTCCTTCTGAACCGGGTTCCCACACGGCAAGTGCCAGAAGTGGGTCCGTGGAAGCAGCGGGTGGACTTCTTGGAAGGAGCTCGGGTTTGCAGTCGGCAGGCGCATGGGCAGCGCGTTTAGAAATTGCAAATCTACTTGAGGCAAGATGCAATCCGGACCGGTTGGTGAAGGAGATCAGGCGGGGATCTGAGGGCCAACACTTGATGATGGCCGACGGATCTCTGCTTGACACCGTGAAGGCGGAATTGAGCAGTGAGAGCCTTTCGATAATCTCTGACAGCGAAGTGGATGTCTCTGAAGGCACGCTGGAGGAGATGAGGAAAAGATTCTCCAGCCAAGATGATGTTGTTGTCAAGCAGCAAAAGATCCTTGACAACGCCTTTTCCACAAAACCACCGGCATGGCTGGAGTTCAAAGGTGAAACAGCATCTGTGGGAGCTCCGGCCTGGATTGAGAGGTCTCAGCCGCCTGGTGAGAAGTTTCTGAAAAGAGCTGCACCACCAACAGCAACCCAGAGAAAGGAGCAGAGCTTCTTCATGGGAGGGCGGGTCAAGACAGAACAGACCGAACCCGAAATGGAAGAGGTGGCTCCAAACTTCTCCAAAAGGGCAACTCCTCCAAACCCATCAGCGAAGCTGGAAGAAGAGACGAGGTTCGCACCCAGGATCAAGACAGGAGTACATGCCAATCCGGGTCTCAGCCAGAACATGGCCGAGAAGGAGAAGGCTGATCTTGAGAAGTTCCTGGAGATGTCAACCTACATCTTCGAGGAGCTTATCTGTAAGGGAGTTGACCTTGGATTGGCGGAGTTGGTTCTGGGAGCAACGGGGCAGATGGATGCAGGGAAGTTCCGTATGCACATAGAGCCGAACAGAGCTGCAACCGGGTTAAGATATGCCAGGCTTGTCAAAAGCTTCTTGGAGTGGATCAAGGAGCAGTCCAATCCTTTCCAAGGAAGGACAGCGTCCTTCGAGAAGCTCAACGGTCTGGCATACATGGAGCATCTCATGTCTTCAGCGGTGGGGGCAAACACACCTCTGTCGCTGCTCTACGCACTTGACTTCTACAGCAGAAGCTTCGGCTTCGATCTTGAGGGAAATCATTATGCAAGAGCAAAGCGGTTGGCATTGAGGTATGCCCAGCACCACAAAGGAGACAAAAAGTCGGCACCCATGTTCCCACGCCAGCTGCTGGTCACGCTGGAGAAAGTGGTCCTGGATGACTCATATCCTATCACGCAGAGGGTGGCGTGTGGGAAGCTGAGAGTTTGCATTCAGAGCTCGATGCGTCACAACGACCTTCTCAACACACCTTTGTCGGCCTACGAATGGATTCGCCACAGAGGGGAACTCCAAATCGTTGGGCTGAGATCGAAGGCAGTGAAAGGGAAGACGAGGGCCAGAGCATGGGTATGTTCTATGCTGGGAGCCGACCCTGCAAATGACAAGTGGCTTCAGACCTTTGTTAAAATACTGGTCCACAGCCATGGAGTCTCGTGGAAGAGTCATGACTTCACCGGCAGGCTTCCTGCTGCTTCCTCAGAAGGTTTCCTCGAAGCGCCCTCCACCATTGAGCAGGATGTTGGACAAGTCAAAACTTGCCTACTGGATCTCATTGGAAAAGGAGTGGACGTAGGTATGGATCGTACCCAGGCTGAGTTGCTGCGATGGCATGGCTGTAAGGCCACGCTCACATCGCTGATGCAACATCTTGGGATGAAATCCAAGGTGGTGAGATTCAGCGGCGACTGGAGCAGCAAAGAGGAAAGCATGGAAGACACCTACCTACGCGAGGCACAACTCTTGGCCCTCAAGGGACAGGAGAGATGTTTGGCCTTCCTTCGAAAGGGGGGCGACATAGGAGGCCTTGTCGGGGAGAGCATAGTCATGAACCCAGACGGCACCTGGAAGGAAACCAGCGTAGACGAGTTTCTGGCCACCGCGGAGGATGTCGGAAAAGAGCTAGGTAGCTTTGCCATGGAGCCAACGGATGCCTTCGAGGGGATGCTCGACGAGAAGTTCAGTGAAGGTCTTCCTGACATGGAGGCCATAGGGCAAGAACCTGGGGTGGCGATTGACAAGAACATGGTGGACCAGCTGTTCGACTCCGACTCTGACGTGGAGAATGTGATCCCGTATGGAGATAGGATCCGGAGCATCCGGGCTGAAGTACAAGGGGAATCTCGTGGGGTACCAGTGGAAGAGGTGGTGAAGCAACTAGCCGAACAAGACACCGAAGGCATGGTGGGCCGCTTTGTGGTGCCAGCGAGGTCTATGTCAGGGGCCAACAGCAAGCTACACCTGCCGCTGCTGGGAGATGACCCCGAAGGTGGACCAGTGGTAGCGAAGCCTCGATGTGGAGCCCGGGGTGACTATGCCTTCATTGCAGTGGATGAAGCCTGCGACTCTGAGCCGTGCCTTAGGTGTTTTGGTAAACCAATTTCAGACTGCACTGCCTTGTGTGGGAAGACCGTGTTCCTTGAAGGGCCGGGGATCCTCATGGTTTGTGCTCGTAGGTGTTGTGTCACGAGTGATGGTGAGCATACTCACTATTGCAGCCTGCACGAAGTGGAACCCTAAGATTGATAACGAGCGAGTAAAATGCGCTGCCTCCGAGATGTGAGTCACGTTAGTGTAACACGTCATGAAGACAGAGCATTGAGCAGTCACCGCCTCACTGCACATGGTTGTGGTAAAACCTGTTGGAAAGCCATGTACCTGATACAGCAGAGAGTTGAGTTTCCAGTGAGAGTCGGCTGTCTAATGATGGCATGTGGGAGCTTGCAACAATGACCGCAGGTTTCCTTCGTCTCAAGCTGTAGAAAAATAGAAAAAGCCCGGTAGTATGACGACTCAAGCAACTTTGCCGAGTAGCTTCACGAAAGCGGCGGTGAAGTTCAATGTTGCAGAGTCCGATTATTTAGTGATGACATCACAAGGGATTACAACCTTTGAGTCATTCACATACCGTCTTCCTAAATCTGAGAGTTTGGAAGAGTTCCTTCAAGGAACCATAGTTCCGAACGCCGGATACAAGGAAGACGACGGAAGCATCACGGTTTTCAGGAGGGCGCCAGTAGTCACTTGGAGAGATTTCCAAGCAGGCGAAGATGCAGGTGCTCTTAGGAAGCTGTGGGCTTACAGTAAGGAGATCTGTAAAGCAGATCTTGAAGCCATGGCGGGAGGAGACGGTGACAGGCACAGAGCCAAGGTCAATGTCACCACCTCCACAGCAATGGAATCGGCTGCGGTGGCGAAAGGCATGCCCCAGCCGGTATCAGAGGCCGAGAGGCCTTCTCTCTTCACCTTGAGTAAGGCTCAGCAGGCTCTGAGCTCGCCAGGAGCCTCCTTCGAACACCTGTCATGGGAAATTTTCATCTCATGTGAGGAAGAAGGACGGCTGGTAAGACAAGGGAAGATGCCAAAAGGGCAGCCTGAGATCGTCCTGGGCAGGGGAGACAAGCTGGCAATCAAGGAGCAGTCAGTTACTCCTCCTGTTGAGCCAGTCGATGGAATTGACCGCCTTCGAAGGTGCTTGGAGTTGAGAGCAAGAGCCTTTTGCATGATTGAGGTTGCGGAATACAGCACGTATCGCCTCTTGAATGACAGGTACTTCTCAAAACTCCAGTCCACGACACCGGAGGGCATGAGGAACCCGAGCATCAACGAAATTCGTAGGTTCGACCGGGTGCTTCATGAGGACATCCTTCGTTGGCTCTCGAGGGACACAGGAGATCTCAACACGGCCATACTCTACCACCTGGAGAATGACAACCTGGCGCTCTGGCGATTGCTAGATCCTGTCATGGCAAGCCTGCCTGATCAGGGCGTCGAGAAGGTGATGGAGAAGGGTGACAGGAAGAGGAAGCCGGAATCACCAGAACCTGTTGGTGATGAAAAGGCCGAACCTGCGAAAGATGGACCAGGGAAAGCCAAAAAGAAGTGCCTAGTCTGCGGGGTCAGACACACGCCGCTATGCACACTGACCCCAGAGATCAGGAAGAAGCTTCGTGAAGAGCAGAAGAAGGCCAAAGCAGAAAAGGACAAGAAGAAGAATGCGGAGAAAAGCGCCAAGGACGGCAACAAGAAGTAGGAAGTGGGCCGAAGACGAGACAACACGGCTGAGTCTGTCAAAAAGGGGCCCGAATCGCACAGCTGCAGTTCAGTTGTGAGTATTACGCCGAACTCTGAATTCATGAAAGCAGATCCATGTTTCACCTGTTTTCCGTTAGGAAGTAAACCAGATGGTCAACCCAAGGATCCCCTGCCCTCAACTAGGGAAATCAGGATTTTTCCACCTTGGGACATTTTACGTGGTAGGGACGTTTTTAGGGATAGTGATGAGCTTAAAGAAGAAGACCAAGAGTCAACTCTAGGTCACTTTGCCCCAAATTGTGCGACCTTTCCAGGGAAATACCAGTTAAGGGAGTTAGGAACGCTCCAGTGCCAATTAGATCACTAGAACACCCAACTGGAATTCCCCGTGAGGTCGAGAAGATGACCCGCAAACAGCGCAAACGTCTGGACAACGACACGAGCATGGCAGATCTGTCTGCAGAGGCGTGTTGGGACCGGGCTGAGCGTGGAAGGGGGTTCTCACTCGAACATCCTTACGGCTCAATAGCTTGGGAGTTGCCTAGTTGGAAAAGGTTAAAAGGGAGGAGCGACGTCTTCTGGGTACCTTACCATACATGTATGTTTGAGGGGTCCCAAAGGAAGAAGAAGCAAGCTCTCTTGACAAATGTTGAGTCTCTAGCAAGGTCTATGTCTAAGCTCTGCGAAGGAACCGTCTTCTGCGACAGAACTCATCTCAAGCATCTGAAGTGGAGACCTATCACTTCAGGTGGAAGAGTGTTACGATTTGTCACAGGAGAGGAGAGGGAGTATCCCTCGGGGTTTTGCCGCTGTTATGCGCTAGCCTTGCTGGATTATTTAAAACCTGGGGATTCCTTCTTGGAAGTCTTCTCTGGCCCAAACGCACCACTAAGTGCAGCAGTAGGAAGCGTCTTCAAAACACCAGTCCCTGGAGGTCCTATGGACACTAAGGGTAAAGGTGTGAAGAGCGAACTGCAAGCTCTAGTGGAGGTGATAGACGAGGGGAAAAAGAGGACAAGAAAGGGGAACTCAGAAGAACAAATGGTATCTCCAAGGAACTTGTGCCTGGCCGAAGCTGCAGTCAATAGGCTGAGGGCTTTGGAGTCAGGCAAGCAACCAAGTTTCGGGAAGAGATCCCAGATCATTGGTGATGGAATTAATGACCCCGAACGACATCTAGAGGAAGCGTTGAAGTTGGACCATCCGTTCAACACATCTGTGTCGCTGAAACAGGATCACAGGAAAGTGTTGGACGAGTTAAAGGTCAGTCATCTTCAGGATGTTAAGAGGCGCCTAACTGTGTTGCAGACTTGGGAGAGGCTAGCCAAATCGGAAGAAGTTCTGAAAAGGCAAGAAAAGCACGACCTGAGGGCATCACATACCGCTCAAAGGCTTGGGCTTAAACCTCGAACAGGGTTGATGGAGAAGCTGCAAGAGATCTATCAAATAGAAGATCGCGCAGTCCCATTGCTCTGCAGGACAGGTATGCCAATCATTGGGGATGCCCTTGAGTCTCCATTCTTCGAACCATATTCAGTTCCGGCCACAATCGCCATCCGTGATCTTTTGGCAACAGCACCGCAAAGAAGAAAAGATCTTCTTAGAAGGGTGTCGAGTATGTCAAAGGCTGGGGGCCAAGCGATGGCTGAGGCGATATGGAAGAAGACGATGAAAGAGGTCAAGGAAGGCTCCATGAGGGGGCCATTGACAGAAAGACAAGTTGAGGAGCTTCATGGGAAACACTATAATGTGGTCCCGGCTTTCGGCTTGAGGCAGGGCGTTGATGACATGAATCAACCGAAATTCAGGCGGATCGACGATCACAGTGCCTGCCTGAACAACATGGCGGCTGGACGAAAACAGCGTATCGAAATGGCAATGGTAGATTACCTTGTGGTGATGGTCAAAGAGCTGTCAAAAGCTTTCCCTGAGTCAGTTCATATTGGGACTGAGGATATGAAAGGTGCCTACAGACAGATCCCTTTGCCAGATACTCAAGTCCCAATTGCCATAACCGCCGTGTGTGATCCATGCACAGCCGAACCAAAACTTTTTGAGTTGTTTGCCCAACCCTTTGGAGCAGCGCATGCAGTTCCAAATTTTTATAGAGTGAGTGAATGGTTGGCCCGTCTGGTAGTGCGATCAATGGGAATACTGCTTGATCATTTCTTCGATGATTATTATTTCGTCTGTCGAGCCAAAGAATCAGAAAGCTGTTCCTTCGCACTCAGAGAAGCCTTTCGAATCTTGGGTTTCACGTTGGATGATCAGAAGAGTCAAGTACCGTGTGAAATTGCACAGGTACTAGGCGTGGTCATAAACACCAGATCCTTGCAAGAACAACGAAAGCTCATAATAGAGCCAAAACCAACTAGAAGGTCAAACCTTGTCACTATTATAGACAGGGTACTGCAAGATAATTGCCTTGCACCTTCTCTTGCAGCAAGCATTGTTGGTAAATTCAGCTTCCTGTGTAGTACACTCTATGGCAAAGTTGGGAGATGCTGTACGGCACCCCTTCGTGTGAGACAATATTCAGCCAGCAGTGATTGCTCGTTGAGTCCACAACTGCGCGTGAGTCTGCAACTGATGAAGCTATTCACCATTCACTCTACTCCCCGTGAATATATTGTAAATAGAACTGATCCTCCTCTCTTGCTTTACACAGACGCATCGGACCTTCCTGAGCAAGGATCAGAACGAGCTACTCTGGGAGCAGTACTCATAGATCAGACACGATCTTTGGAACTGCACTACACCTATTGGGTAGTACCGAAATCAACCTTGCAAATGTGGGCTTCGCGTCAAACGTACATGGGACAGCTAGAAATCCTGGCAGGTCCTTTAGCCCTGGCCACCTGGCCATCCATCCTGGCTGACCGACAAGTTATCCATTTCGTAGATAACAACGCAGCAGCAGCGGGTTTGGTAAAAGGGTACTCACCCACTCAGGACAGTTCTCCACTAGTTGGAGAGTACTGGTTACGAGCCGCATCCGCTCGAGCAGACATTTATGTTGAACGAGTCGAGTCAAAAAGTAACCTGTCCGATGGGCCAAGTCGCCTGAACTTTCACCTGATGAAACGATTGCAAGCACGGTTTCACCCTCCTCCTTGTACAGAAACTTTAATGACCAGTTTATACCAATTTCTTCATTTCTTTTCGAAGGAGCAGTCTGCAACAGTTGGTTCCCCTGTAGCAGTTTCCCAACCAGTTGGTCTCCAACATACAAAGGGATAGAGAGACCCACTACTTGCAAAGGGATCCGGGTACTCTAGCCCTTTGGGTTGAGGCAACCATTAGAGGCTCCGCAATCCTCTCGCTCAAGGATTGAGAGGAGTACTAATGGTTGCAAGTGACTAAAACGCTCCCATCGAATAAAGAGAAAAAGGCAGCGGCTTTTTCCTAACAATGAGATGAGTTCAAGCTTAGGGATATCCACAGCTTGTTCACGTAGTGTACTAGAGTGGATGTTCAAGAGCGGTCGCAACTCATCGTGCCATTTTGGATCAAGCTGATTGGATCCAAACCTTCCTTTTTCTCCCACCCACCCAACCCTAGGACCAAAGGGGATCCGGGTACTCTAGCCCTTTGGGTTGAGGCAACCATTAGAGGCTCCGCAATCCTCTCGCTCAAGGATTGAGAGGAGTACTAATGGTTGCAAGTGACTAAAACGCTCCCATCGAATAAAGAGAAAAAGGCAGCGGCTTTTTCCTAACAATGAGATGAGTTCAAGCTTAGGGATATCCAACACTGCATCGAAGTGGTGTATCAGGAGGCCGGTCGGATCAGAAGAGAACACGCCAACCGATAATAAGAGGGCTATGTCCTGGTGTAGTTTCAACATACGCTGTATGACCGTATGACCTTCTTCTTTGCTGCAGCTTCGCATGTTGGATGTCCTTGGCTGCTATTCTGCGTGCAATTCCAGTGCACCGGCGATTCTCCTCTCCTATCTTCTTGTTTCTGTTGCAGAGGACACCATTGCGGAACCGACCGCAATGGAGGATCTGTTGCACAGCGAAGAGGAGCCGGAGCCATGGTGCATTTTGCGAGGCTAGACAAAAATGGGCCGAAATCTGATTTTTTTGGGTGGCATGTAGATACCTTGACACGGGTGGAGCTTTGACTTCTGCCATGCATCGCCCAGGCACCAAAGATGCCTTCCAGCGTGGCGAGGGGCGCTACACTGCTCTCCTTGCTGCCCAACAACCGTAAGGCGGCTCTACCTCTAAGAGGTTTGACTGGCTACGGCTTTTGCCGTGTCAGACCCTTTCGGCACATTGGAGGCGCGGCACAGCCCTGACGGGATCCGTTTCTGCCATGATGAAGGTGGCTTCATGGTTTGTAAATTTTAAAGTTGCATAGATAGCCAGCGAAATGAATAGATAATCAACAGCTAAGGAAATACATAGATAGATCGATAGCCAGATGGCATAAACGAAGATCGGTACGCATAGAGAGGATGGTCGAAGGATAGATACTGTATACTGTAGAAAATTCAAAGATCAATGCGCATGTAGATAGATAGATCGGTAGATAGATAGATACCTAGATAGGTGTAGATGAGTTTGGCGTCTCCAATGACCCCCCCTCCCTGGAGATCCTCGACGCCACCTGAGGCGGCTGGCATTGAGGAGTTTTTGCGAGATAGACACGCTTCCGCGAGCGCCTGCCAATCGCCTAAAGGGCGTGGCAGCCTTCCGCAAATTTTGTCTTTCGGTGGATACTTTGCCCGCCCGCGGCATAGCTTGTGCCATGGTTGAAAAAGGTACTGTATACCACATCTTTTTTAAATCGCCCGACCCACGCCAAGATGGTAGCCTGGTCTCCGGCATCAAGATGGGTGCGTACTCACATGCAGCAAACGACGCCCCAATCTTTTCTTTGCCGCTGTACTTTTGAAATGGGCATGGGCTTGCTTGAAGCAGTCGGGGATCAAGCGAAACGGCCCCCGCTGCAGTGTCACTAAATGGTTGTTTCACCGAACATCAATTTTAAATTGGTTGGGTTCCCAGGTGTACGCTGAAAGATTGAGAGCTTAATTTGTTTCCACTCCGCTTGGGCCCGACACAATCAACAAATCAGGGACTCTTGTATGGTTTGGATTTTGTTCCTGTTAACAAAGATGTGTGTGTTTTTTCAAATCTTTTGTTCGTTGGAATTTTGCCTATGAAGGAGCTCGACAAACTATCAACTTACATGGTGATGAAACTTTTGATGTTTTTCCACACTAGAACGTATGATGACATCTTGCGCTTAGGGTCATGAATTGTGGAGACATGAGTTGGAAGTAATTCCAAAAAAAACAGAAAAACAGTAGGGGAATGATTGCAAATTTTGGCTTTTTGTTTGAAAGTTTAAAGCAAATTTTCCAGATATTTCGATAATGCTCTGAATCGAGCCTCTGGCGGTGATTTTTTGGTAGGATCGAATGCTGCAGTTGTCAGTGGAAGCACAATCGATGCAGCAGTGTTCCATCCGGGTTGTAGGATCATCCTTCGCACTTGCCATTTCTTGGTGCATACGAATTCGAAGTATTCGAAGTTTGGTGAATAGATATTGAAAGGACTGTCAACATCTTTCATCTTAAACCGTAAGACAAACAGGTTCCACTCTGATCAGTGCCCTTTTTATTTGAAACATTTTGCCATGTGTTTTGCCATGTGAATTTCCCCCCTGTTTGTTTTTTGATCCCGTGCCGTTTTTCCCCCAAGGAGATCTTTCGGCAACAATATCCGGTGGATGAGGCTGCCTGGGCCTACCTCCTGAAGAGTGGCATCGACGTCCAACGGGAGGCATGATCCGCAACCTACCCGGGAACAATCACATATCCTTTTCCCAGAAACGGCACCAACTTGAGTCGATGATTTTCCGAAATTCTGTAGGTGGGATGGCAGTGATCGTGGAAACCTGCAGAATACCAAACCTTTGATTTTTGCCGTTGTTAAGTGGGAGGGGTGACACATATTCCAATAGATGTTTGTTTCAGCTACGATTTTTTTATTCCGGCAGCTTCTACCAAATCGATATTTGGTTTGTTAATGGTTTGTATGCAAAGTTACAGAAAAAGGAAACCCAAAAATTCCCAAACCCAAATCCACCAAACGGCGGGGTTTCCTCATGGATCGGGGGAATCCTGGGTCACGCATGGACTGTGGGATCCGAAGCGCGACGCTTGTCATGAGTTCATGATCGCTTCATGTGGCATCATTTCTATTGGGGTAATTCTTGTATTATAAGGGTAAGGGTTTTGCTGAAGCTAGATGAGAATGATGAAGTATAGTGCTTGACGTTTGAAAACTCTGAGCTGTGTTTCCGGTCTGGTGATTGATGGAATTGAGTTTGGAAGGTTTGGATTGTGAGGGTTATTCGTGTCACTTTCTTTTCCTTTCAACATCTGCGTCTTTCGATTCCCCTCAAGGTCAGTTTGAAACCAAAATCAAACATGTTTGGGGTTTCCTTCTCTAAGAGAAATTGTGGCCAGTGATGTTTGAGACATTCTCAACTGCATCAGGTCTTGAAGGACTTCAAGCCGAAAGAAGAGGGACAAGCTGACTATTCGGCCCTTGTCATCTCCTTCTGCAAGAGGCTTCCAACATCATCCAAAGCACCATGGGTGGGTGATGTTTTGATGTCACTTTTGGGTTGTACCTGTTATGAGGGTACAGATGGTAGTCAAGAACTCCAAAAATGAATGATGTATTATGCCGGGATTTCATCCTTTTGCAGGGTCATTCAAATGGGTGGTAAATGTTGAAACTTTCTAACAGAAACTCGGTGGATTTCTTTCAGATGGTGCTGGGTGGATTAGAAGGATATTTCTTCACACAAAAGATCACTCTGAGGTGGGTCAGTGTAAGAGAAAGTTTAAGTTTTCACCGTGGAAAATGGTGTTAAGACTTCAGGCATTTGGAGGTTCCTGAAACAAATATGAACAAACAAAAAATCACCGCATAATTTTTCGAATTTGTCTCGGAAGTTCACAGGTGGTCTTTTGAAATTTGGGTTTTCCATTTTTTTTTCTTCTCTGCAAAGCGACTCCCAGGGGGGGAATCCTTCCAAAAGTACCATTTTGTTTTTGATTCAGGTTTAACGACTTGCAAGAAATTCATGAACTTCACCTTGACCTTCACCCTAAAGTCAGACTCACCAAAGATAGGATGATGTCACGGTGCCATGTATTGGATGATGGTCATATATATATATATATAGTAAGGTTTTGAAGATATCTTATCCGTGGGAAAGTTGGAGTTATTTCTCACCACATCTTGGATTGTTCAAGCTTGAGAGGCGGCGGCAGACACAACAACAGGTGGCGCCCCCGCAAGACATGGCCGTTGCCGAGGAGCGCTTAACACATGGGCCGTTTTGTTGGGACCAAACATCCACCCTCCAAAAAAAAGAGCCGTTTAAAAAAAAAAACGTGAAACAAATCCCTTTTGCAAAAGACACCTTTCTGTGTTTTTTGATGGTATTTCTTGGTGGCATTGGGGGTAAGCCGGTGGTATTAGTAAAAGCATACATTCCCATGGACCATGGGATCAATCGAATCCAAGAGATCCCCACTCAAGATCTGGGTTTTCCTGAAGACAAGCGTCATCCAGTAGCACAATTTCTTCTTGGAAAACAGAAAAAAAGGAAGCATCTATGGTCTATGATTTGTGAAGGCACAACTACCAGGTGATTCAAAGTGACATTTTCATCCCCCAGTTGGAGGTCACTTAACCATCTAAAAGGGTCACTTAACCATCCCAAAAAGGACACGGCTTGAATCACCAGGTACTGTATATTGCAAAATAATCTCTTGCATATTATTCTTAAAACGACACCCAGTATGTAGGTCTCGAGTTGTGAGTTTTTCCCTGTGAGGACCGTCGTTCATTGGAAGGCCCCGAAATTTCGGTCAGAGGTTTGGAGGAGAGAAGAAAAAAGCTTCCCCAATGGCAATGGACTTTGCTAGAGAAATATCCACGCATTTTTTTGGAGATTCCTCACTTTTTGGTTTTCAGCAGCGAACAAATCCATGAAAAGAAGTCTATATACCCCCGAAAACTTACAACTCTCTCTCACCACCCATAGCCATAGCATTTCCTCAGTCATGCACGATGTCTTTTTTGAGTTGTCAGCTTATATTGCTGGTTTGAAACAAGGTTCAAATGTTTCATGTTTTCAGGCAGGTACAAATAGCTGGGAAGGGTGCTTAGTATGAGGCTTTTAACTGGGGAATGACTGTGTGATAAGGAGATTTTGAGGGTGATCCTCAGTGACAACCCCCCTCCCAACAGCCCCGGCTTCCATAGGCGAAGTTCAGGCTGGGGCGGGCCATGAAGTTGGCTGGTTGGTTTGGTTCTTTGGTTTGGTCATTGGCTTCCATTGGCCAAAAAGTATGGCACCAAGAAATCAACAGAGCAACTCTGAGCTACCACAAGGGCCGCTTCCTAATGACATGTTAGGAATCCCGACATGGCGAAACTTTGTTGTTGTTTAAGAAGCAATGGATTGGAGATTTAGTTTTTTAAGAAACACTCATGACTATGGCTCAGAATCAGGCCAAGAGAAGCACCGAATCTGACTTTTTTTGGTTTCCAGTCAGTCTTGGGCTGGCAGTGCATAGAATACAATAGAACCGACTGTAAAAGAAGAATCATCATCACTCCCAAATCAAATCAAATGAACTACCACTCAACAGTTATCATCTTTTTTAGAAACTTCGTTACCCAAGCCCCCCCAAAAAAGGAAACATGGCGCATTCATTCCCGTTGAATTTCTTCGCACGGAACCGCGGAACTCCGCCAGGCCTTTCGAGTCCGATATCCTTGTGATGATGCTGCGATTCGGATCCGTAAAGTTGGTGAAAGGAATGGTTTCCGCCGGTGGTTGAAACAAACGTTCTTGTATTTATTATTATTATTTTTTACACCCTGGAAGATTAACATGGAACATAACATTAGTCAAATTTAAAAGGAAAATCATCTTCCAAACCATCATTTTCAGGTTCTATGTTAATCTTCGGGGGTGTATACCTCTCCAGGCCTATCTTTTTTTTTCAAATCAGTTGAAATTACACTAGCGAGGACTGACTTTTTTGTTTTTGGAATCCCGTAGAAAGACATGGCTGTGAAGTGAAGGTGGAATGTTCAAGCCATGTGCTCACAGGAGCAATGAAACAAAGCCTTGGCCGTTTATGCAGGGGATTATACTATCCAGCTATATATGAGAATACAAATAAGCCATTCGAACGGTTCCTATTAACCAACCGGTAAAATGGAATCTTACAGAGGCCTTTTCACTGCCGACATGGCCCACATGGCCCACATGGCCCACACAGGTTTTTTCCACATATTTTGTTGCACTCATGCATCGTTGCCATTCATTTTTTGTAAGGCATACAACTACATCATGGCATCTCATCCCCACGTGTGTCTTGGCAGAATCCAACACCAGATTCCAGTTGTTGTTTCAGTCTCACACAAAAATACCTTAGATGTGAGCTAAACCAATCCCCCAAAAGTGCCGAGCGACCCCAAAAGCAGCGTTTTTCGAAATGTCGAGCCGCCAAAGATTCTTGGCCCGTTTTGGAAAGAATGAGTGGATGAATGAAGAACCACAAAACTATGAAGAAACAGTTGAGTTGGACTGTTGCGCATAGGACTTGTGCACAAGAACCTTATGGTGTTTCAAAGTTCTTCGGATTTCTTCAGGGCTGAATTTTTGAGGCAGTGCAAATTTGTTGGACTACCCTCCTATTTCCAATGGACCCTCCTATTTATTTCCAATATGTTTTCAAACAACCAGTGGTTCAACTGAACGTTGAACGTTCAGTCACCAACGGCATTTTATCTCAGGATCAGGGATGTGCTGGCGAATTTCAAGGCAAAAAAGGAAGGTGGGTGGGATATGGTTGGATGGGAAGTGGCGATATGGAGCCCCCGGTGAAAGGAATGGTCATTCATGGGTGAAAAAAGAGGTTGATGTTGGTGGTCCCAAATTGCTGAAAAATCGTTTGCTTTTTGTTTTTTCTTAAGTTTCAATTTTTCCTGCTTTGGTGTTTTTTTTTTCCGCCACAAGAATTCGAAGGTGGCTCCGTGTGAAGGTGGAATTTGAGGCAGAAAACTTCTCATATGTATAATTCTTTCACTATTCTCATAAGGACATGGACTGGTTCCCTGGGTCGCATATTGGTGAATGACCTAGCAGATTCGGAGTTGTGTTTGAACTGCAAACTTGGGAATGATAGTTTCAAGTTCCAAAAATCAAAGTTGGCCGAGTTGGAGTAAGGATTATTTGTGATCTGCGTATTTGAAATGGCTCTGATTTTTTTTACGTTTGAACAGTTTCGGAGAAGAGAATTTGTTTAGGGAGCCCAAAAAGTCGCGCAAAAGATGGATTCCGGCATAGCGAAGACTCACCTGCATGATACCTCTTTGAACTCTGAAAAAAACAATGCTGTTTGTTGTTGGGAGGGTATAACAAGCCAAGGATGCCCAATGAGGCTAGTATAAGTGGGCTACAACATGTTACAAGCCACTTATCCTCCCTGAAACTAACAGTTCGCACCTGAAAAGAGGTCTTCCCCCTGGAAGCCAGGAGATTCCGGACTTGGAAACCATCATTTTTAGGGGCTACTGGTACGTTAGTTTCAGGCAGGGAGGGTATAATTGATAGATATAAATGAGGTTCAAGTTGGGTTATGACCTGGTTACAACCCCATCTGCTAAGCTCATCTAAGTTTCTTTTGACATTGCATTCGTCTACTCTATATATACCCCATATGTTCAAAAAATGTATGGTGCAGCCACATACATGATGTTTGGCATGACATGTGCCATCTAGGAGTCAACATGTATAGGAAACATGCAAGGGCATGAGTTGATCCTGACAGCCCCTTTTGGCGCAAAATATCCGCTGCATATGGTATGAATTTATACCCTACAAATTTGGCTTGAGAATTTATGGTTTTCATGTAGGTAAATGTGCCATACATGGATCTCATGGGTACCTGATTTGTAGGCGAAAGTGATTACTCTCCGCTGGTCATCAGCTTTGCGAAGTGACTTGCCGGTGATCACCAGGTTTGGATGGTGCTAAAACCCGTCGTAAATCATAAGATATTTACCAATTGATAGGTGGTTGAAATCCAATTATTTACAGGTTTTAGTAGCATCCCAAACGGTGGTTGGCCTTGGGATTTCTGTGGTTATGTAGGAACTTACACTCTTGGGTATGGGAATTTTCGTAAGCTATGAAATCCGGATCCCTAGTAACCAAGTATCATGGAATGGGATATTGTCTTTTGCGTGGCTCAACTATATAATGCTTCGCCTTTGGCATTCCTTGTTGCAAGACTCCTATGAAAAAGACACAGGGATTGATTGCATGGGATTTTTTCAATTCCTCTAAAAAAAGCTGAGACACTCAGAGGACGTCGGAATTTGCAAGCTCATTTTGGAAAAAAACTAGACTTCTTTCTTACACCAGCTGGGTTTTGCATAGAAGTTGATGGAGAAAACCCTTGTTTAGTTCAGGACTTTCTTTCTACCCAATTCCACATCCTTTGACCAGAACTTCTCACTCGTTTCCTGCATTGGTCCTACATTTTCGAATGTTTTGGTCTAGCGGCCTGGGGAATCACAAAATGTTTTTTTTGCAAGAAGGATGTCAGCCCCTCAAAACAGGAAAGGAAACTATTCGTTTGGAATCTTTTTGAGTCGAATAATTTTCCCCCCAAAATGGTGGTTTTCATTTGATTCTTTGTTTTGGATTTGTATTTTTGTTTGTTTCACTTCTTCCACGCATCAATAAGAGGAAGTTGGTCACATGGGTCAGATGAGAACCGGCCAAACTGAAGTTTTTTTTTGAACATCCCCACTAAAAGGACACCCGTTTTGCGTTGCCCCAAAAAGCATTGCTCCTCTGCTCTTGTGGGGATCGCGGGATCGCATATCTGCAAAGGTAGAAACAAAAAGCATCGAAATCCCCAACCGCGACTCACCATTAGCCATCGTGACCTTCCTTCAGGAAGTGCCGCTCCAGTGCTTTTTCTTGGGTGGAAGATCAAGCTGAGTTACTTGGGAAACAAGGTCGAAGTTGCTGTTTAATGTAGAATCAGAAAGCCATAAACCATTAACATCATCAACCCTGAAACAGGTGATTCTCCCTGTGAGTTGCCCATTTTGTACCCTGAATGTATTGCCATGTTGTTTTTTTGGGGGAATGTAAGGATGAGTTAGCAAGAGGCACACGGCAAAACATGTGTTTTTTTAGGTTTTCAATGTCCTTCAGATGTCCTTCTTAGGAATATGTAAAAGCTTGACATGGGAGCGGAATGTGTGGAGAAAAAACGGATTTCAACTGCGACTTCGTGACTTGAAGCAAGGAGTTCAATCAGTTTTTTGCTTCGTGGATTTTGCAATTTTGACCTGTAGATCCCTGAAATCTTACACTCCCATAAAGCATAGCAATGGGACCACCAGTTGAAGACGTACCTCCTGGTTTTCCATCGCTATGTTAGTTTACCAGAAGGTAATTACTTTCTATGCACTTGACACCTCTGAAACCAGTCATGTTGTTGCCTTTTCCAGAAATGCCATATGAGCACGATCCAAGAGTGCGAAGCACTGACCAAAACCCTGGTTATTTGCTGTAGGGCCGGGATGAAATCCCCAGTTGTATGGGGATTGTTTTTTTAGTCATGAAATACGAATCCCATCATCAGCCAGTCACGATTCAATGGAACGTCAACAGGGTTTTGTTGCCGTTGCTCATATACCTCGACTCCCCGTTCCAAAAAAAGAAGGACCAACCATCACCAAACATTTCACCAAACATTTGAGGCACCTAAATGGAGGAATCCTCACCAAACATTAGCTGCATTATGTAAGGCCGGCTTATGTAGTGGAAGTTTGCCCACCCCCCAAGATAGCCTTAGAAATAAGGTTTATTCGTAACCCTCCATTTGAGGTACCCGAAACTTCTGGTGAAATGTTGTGCCTTTTGTACCAGTTTTCTATGTTCAATGAGTTCAATGATTTACTTCCAAATCATATGGGTGTTTCCTCAAATGGTGGTACCCCCCAAACACCCCAAAATGAGCATTTTTAGTAGGAAAACCCCATGGTTGTTGGGGAAACCCACCATTTTAGGAAACCCACATCAAAGTTACCTCAGTCTGAGGTATGAGGCCTTTCGCAGCCGGTACCCCTTTGATGATGATACCCACAACTACATGTGCCGCGGCGGCCAGTTTTCTCGGGAACCTTGAAAAATGACATGCTGGACCTTGGTGTGTGTATTATTTGAGGTGTATAAAGGCCATGGTGTATAAAGACCAGGACAAGCATGACGGCCAGCTGAAAAAAATAGTGCTTAGGAATGATCAGGCTTTTGATGAAGATGATAGTGATGACACTGATAGCAATGACGAACAAAAATCTACCAAAGCAGTAAACTGGATGAAATGATCCTGATCATGATTGGCATCACGATTTATGACTCGCAGTGGACCACGGCAACCACCAACATGTGCCACCAACATCATTGGCTGTCGACGAATCCACAATGAAGCTTTTCGGGAAGCCAAAGACCAAGAAACTGTAACCTTCCTGATACTGTCCATGGTTCAGAAATCCGGCTAACCAATTTGGTTGGTAGTTTATCCAATTACTTACAAGGTTTATACATTCCTGGTGGTGCAGGATTTCTTCCATCAACAGTATCTATTCATTAATTCATTTATTTTCTTCTCCTCCCTTGGGAGTTGTTCGTAAGAAAAACACAAGCAGATTTACAGTGCATTTTTACGATTTTTGATTTTAAAGGTTTGATTAAAAAAAGCAAACAAAGGCCTAAAACTTCCCAGAGAAATCTTGTTTTGTGAACCATCTGAAGTAACTTCCCAACTTTTTTTACCATTTTTTTTCGCCAAAATGTCCGAAAAAAAACGCATCCAATCCGGGAAATTCCCTAAAGTGACGATATCTTCCCAAAACGGGCACCTTTTTAAAGGGGGGGACCATTTATCTTCGCCACGACGCTCATCCATCCAAGGCAGACATCCAATCCGGACGTGCGACGGAGCCTTGGTCGAGTTCAAATGGGATTTTGGACCAAAATTTGGATGGTTTGATGGGTTGGAAAGTACCATGAACATTCAAAGTTGACTTGCCTTGCTGTCTTTCTTTCTTGTATACTAGGTGGTGGTTTTCTCAAATATTTTTGACATTTTCACCCGAAAATTGGGGGAAGATGAACCCAATTTGACGAGCATATTTTTCAGATGGGTTGGTTCAACCACCAACCAGATGAGTTGTTCAACCTTGGTGTACTCATTTTTGATGAAAATTCACCTTGGCCCTTGATGTTTCTTTTTTTTGGCAAAGTTGATTGGTTGGTGTGTTTTTTTTTCTCTCGGAATTCCTAAGATGACAATCGAAAAACAACCATTTGAGTTGATGAATATGGGGATTTTCCAATGTTAGTGTTCAGGGGTGTAACCTCCCAAAGTTTAACATGGAACCTGAAAATCATCCCTTCGAAAAGAAAACTCATTTTCAACACTATCCTTTTTGGGTTCCACGTTAAACTTAGAATGGTGAAAAAAAAACAAGTTACAGGTTTCTTCTGCGATTGCAGACCCGAAATTCAAGGGTGGATGCACCGCACCGAAATGGTTTTTCGTTGGATCCATGTGCAGGTATGTGATGCGGAATTTCAAGCCTCCACGCGAGGGCGAAGCTGATTATTCGGCGTATCTCGGTCGGTTTTTTCGAAGCCTCGCAAGTCTCACTTGTTGTTGCTGGTTGGGTTTGGCCTTGATGTTGCCAGAGACAATATATGGTAGTTATTATATATATATCCAAACGTATGATGTATACACTTTGTATCTGTTGATGTTATTGCAGGACCCTTGTAACTACACTATATTTGTGGGTACCCTGGATTTTTGTTATGCAAATTTTAGCGCAAAGTTATGGAAGATTCGCGGGATACTTGCAAGGATGTTTGAACTCAGAGTGGGAACCCTGATCTTGATCCTGAAGCATCTGAACACCTAGCCTTTTCCTGGCCATTCTGAGTATGATACGGTTGATGGTTCAGAAATCCTGCACCAGTTGAGATATATAAAACCACGTAAATCGTGGGATACCATTTACCATATGTTGCAGGATTCTTCCACAACCGACTTTCAAACTCTTCCCAGTAGACCTTCTCTGTGTGTCGTTTTTCCAATTGAGGCTCCTCATCACCTATTGCAAGAATTGTCGAAACAACATGCAGCCGAACAGGATGCAGGGCGGCATGGGTATGGGCGGTGCCATGCAGGGCGGCATGGGCATGGGCGGTGCTCAATGGAGCAAAGGTGGTGTTAGTGGCATGCCTGCAGCGCAGTATCTTGGCTGTTCTTTTAAAAAAATTGGTTCACCTGGCAGCATTCTAAAGGTGGAGCACGGTGGACCAGGTGTCATCCTGATTGGTGCTGGTTTCGGACTATTGACTATTGGTGAAATCTCAAGTGGTAATACCCAGAGAATATATCGATAAATTACCGTATAATTATGATATTCACCACGGGCACATCTGAATTCAGGTTTTTGGAACGATGATAAATTTATATAAATTGCCTATTGCAGATTTGGTCAAGTCAATAGGGGGCCCTTGATTTTTTGGGCAAGGAACTGTTGAAATCTGTTGTTTTTAGATAAAATAGAGTCAAGATAACTGGCTATATAGAGACATAACAAGCATAACTTTTTTGTTTCATCATAATTTTTTGGTAACAACCATCATAATTTGTTGAAAGCTGGCTAGAGTATCAACATTTTCAGCTTTTTCGTGGGGTTCTTGGTTTGTGTTGCTTGGGGTGCTTATTCGATGCTCAGGAACTGGGCTGCATGGGGCAAAGGTGGTTGGGAGCAACTCGGCCAGAAGGGTGATGGCTGGGTGTCGCAAAAAATGGGGGATCCCATCCTAAACATGCGCCCTTTGCTTCATTTAAGGCTATGGCTACGTTTTAGACCATAGAATCGGATTCCAAGCATCGGAAGTTTCTTGGAGTTAGGCATTTATTTTGGCTTCGTTTTAAGGAAAGACTTTTAGAAAAAAAGAGCTTCGGAAATGACTCTTTCCAACGAGACTGCCAAATCCGCATGGATGTTCTGATGTTCAAATCCCCTGGTTGAAGCTGGAGAAAGAAGAAACCAGTGGGATGGATGACTCACGGTGATTTTTGTTGCTTGCCGGTTGTATTGAAATATTCATGGACAAACTCTGGGGAATCCAGTTGATGTGCGGAATATCCCATTAACACAACTGTATATATAGATGTGTGTATATATGCAAGTCTACATGTAACAAATGTAGGTTGATACAACAATCAGGTTAATGTAACAGGTGCGATTTGTTAGTTTCACGGAGGGTATTTGTTTAAACTATGATTCACCAAAGGTTTCAGGTACCTAAAATGGAGGTACTGAACCTTTGTTTGGCCATTTTTCTTTTTGGTGGGCATTTTTTCCCTTACATAAGCCCGCCGTATCCATACAGCTAATGTTTGGTGAGGATTCCTTCCTCCATTTTAGGTACCTAAAAACGACATGTTTGATGAATGATGCGACCTGCCAATGTTGGGTCCCGGGATCCTCCAGAAACTTGGCAACGCAGGGCTGGCAACTCTTCCAGCTGGGATGGTCACTCGGCGCCACAGATTTGTGGGGCCTGGGCCTCGGGTGGGTTTCCGAAACCCACGAACAATGTGAAAAAATGGGATTTAAACAAAAACCTTTTGTCCCCTGAAAAAACCTGAAAAGGGACCACTTTTTAAAAGAACATTAAATGGAATCCAACCATGAATTTTCAGGAAATATGTTGGTTTTTGAGGGAATGTACTCATTTCATTGGAAATTTTGTTGTTTGGCCAACTGTTGGAAATTGTCATGTTTACATCACAGATAGAAATTGGGATTTCACTCTGCAGAATGTGGCCAACATTGGAGAATGTTTTTATACAGTTTTCGTGGTGAACGGTGAGAGGGGGATTCACACACTCCTTCCACAATCCCACAAGTTCTATGCAAATTCTTGGACACACATCTTGAGTAGATAAAAGGTAGACCATGGATGTATCCCTTTTGCACGATGCTGGTGAAATCACAACAGATACACCTCTCAAATTTAACCCTGAAGTCCTGAAAATCATGATCTCTAAGTTCGGAATCTCCTTTTTTGGGTCCCTTTTCAGATTCCATGTTATATTTTAGGAGTCCAATATTGAATATCAGTTTTATTCCAAGGTTTCTCTGATGAATTTGGCCCCTCTCCACCGGCATGAAGCTGGGGATCAAAAAACCTTAAACGCCTGCATCATGAAGGATCAGGGAGATCACCTTGAACGGTCGGAACCATGGTTTAGGTGAGCGAAGTAGACTACAACGAATCTAAGTCGACTACTGTATATATTTTGAAAGGTCAGTATACTTTACACACTTGTAGTGTTTTTTTTATATCCTCTAATTGTATATCATAACGAATAGGATCCAACAAAGTGGTGTATCCACCCACATGGACACTTTTTTTTTTTTCAATGGGATCAATATAGCTAAAGAAATTTGGTAGGAAGGGATTTCTTGGGTTTTGGGTGGAAAAAAGCTTCTTCATCTTTTTTTCGCGCTTGCCTCATTATCGCTCTTTTTAATTGGGCCATGTTGTCCAAGGTTCTTGGAGTGCTTGTGGCGGTTGCCCTGGTGGCTGTGGTGGCTGTGGTGCTTGTGGTACTAGTGGCTGTGGGGGTTGCGCCTATGGTTGCGCTGGCGGCTGTGGATGTGGAGCTTGTGGCGCCTGTGGCGCCTGTGGCGCCTGTGGTGGATGTGGTGCCTGTGGCGGTGGATGTGGTGCCTTCAATGGCGGTCAGCAAGGGCCGCTACTTGGCTTTCATGGAACAACATTCTGGGAGTTTTTCAATGCGTGGTCAACCTGTCCCCCCCAAAAGGTAGCTTAGCACAGGGTGTGTTTTCACGCTTGAGATTTTTGGAAACCCTGATAGTTTTAAGCCTTCCTTTAGGGATGTTGGTTAGACAATTCAGTCTTTGAAAGGCTTGATGTGTACACATTTCACGTTATATACGTCAATTTTCAATATTGACATTGAAATCCCGCCTGATGAAAAGAAGGTCCGGAGTTCTTACTTGGTTTAACAAGAGATAATTTTCCAGCCTTCTTGGGGATGGAAAGAAACCACTTTTATACGTGCCCTGAACTTGTTATCATGTCGTGAATCTTGAACGAGGGGGGGGACGAAGGAGACAACATTAGCATTCACAGCCGCAACAATTTTAGGGTGGGGCAATAGTTTTTTTTTTTGACAAAAGGCATACCTCTAGATGGAAGAACCAAAAATCCATCATTCAGAGCACTGAAATTCTCCCCTGTTTTGTTGCCGAAGATTTGCAACAGATTCTTGGGAAACAGGATCGATCAAACTGCCTTATGGTCCTTCAGACAGCGCTATCCCATGGATGATGGAGCCTTTCAGTTGCTTAGATTGAACAGGAGATGAATATCCTTGGACCATCATTGATATGTGCATGAGGTGATCTTTGGTAATTCCTACCATATGTATAAGTCAACATGTATACTACCATTTTGAGGAATAGTTTTTTTTTCAAACCATCTAATGGATATTAGGTGGTTTGTGGGTTGGTTGGCTTTTTTTTTCCGGATGAATATTACTGTACAACCTGATTGACTTGAAACGTGAGCATTACATGACTTGAACCCTTTGCTAGTCTGACCCTCCAGATATAAGGTTCAACAACAATGGGGTAAGACACAAACCCATAGGTTACTAAGTGCTTCTGAAGCCATCATATCTGAGGGTGCTTTCTTCAGGGGGTGTTTTTTGTTTTCACAGCCATGCCTCACTTGGCTTCTTTTCAACCACATAGTAATGAAACGATGATAGATGCCATGCTTCTGTCGGGGAAGGGTTTTGGACTACAAATTGTTGGGCCTTGTTGTGGCCTATATAATTTTTGGTAGCTGACAAAAATAGGTCCAGGCTGCGAGATGTCTCTCTAAAGTTATATAAGTGGAAACTTGAGGCTTGCAAGATTTCCACCTTTTTGCACTCTAACTGCGTTCTTTTTTGGCACATGTAACAAGGTCTGACTTCGAAATTGTCACGTTTCGATTTCCCCCCAAAAAAACGATGTCAGCCATGGAAACGCACCAAAACCTGATTCAGGTGATTCAAGCCGTGACCTTTTTATCCCTTAGTAGTTGGAGGTCACCTTTGTAACCTTTGGTCAGGGCTTGAATCACCTGGTTGGTACTGTTGATGCTTCAGAAATCCCAAGACCCAACCACCATTTGGATGTATAAAACCCTGTAAAATCCAGATGGGATTCCTTTACCATATCAACTGGTGAACTTTTTTGTACACCTTTTTGTATTTCCCCCCATGAGGTTTTTGTGCAATGCGCCGGCGCACGCACAACAGATGGTGATCGACTCCTTTGCACCCAATCGACAGGATTCTGACTACTCAGCATTGGTAGCTAAGCTCATTTTTCGTGGGATTTGCCAGTTGGATGTTTCAAACATCAGGGGAATTCGTGTCTATGGGAATGGTGTTCCATATCTATGTTTTTTAACGGATTCCTGGTGTTATGACAGTTGAAGAGAATATAAACGCGGGGGAAGTAGTGTTTGGTGCTTTTGGTTTGGAATCTTAGATGGTCCTTAGTCTTCACCACTCCAAATTCTAGGACTCATGACCTCTTCTTCCTTCGACATGATGCTTTTTTTCGTTTCATGGGAGGTTTCCTGAAAAACCAATGGGTGCTGTAAGGTGTCAACCTTACAGGCATTTCTTGAAATATTTAACACGTGTAGGATTGGGACTTGGGGGGACGGACTGTCCAATTTCTCCAAAAAATCCTGCCATTTTGTCAACCCCCCCTCACTTTCCAAGCAATCAGTCAAAAAGTCACCAAGAAATCTTCAAGTGGAGTTGAATACCTAGCTTTGTTGAATCCTCTCAAATGAAACAGAGCAGATTTTTTCCGAACATTTTTTCAGATATGTGATTCCACTCAGGATTTTTTTCCCTCCCAATAACTCCCCAGCAAGAAACAACAAAAAGAAAACAGCCCCGCAAAAATCAACAAGCACGAAACCATACTGTTGATGCTTCGGAAATCCCATGCCCAAACACCTGAAATATGCAACAAACAAACCCTGTAAATCATATGATAAACCACCGTATTAACTGGTGATTACCATACATCAGCACCACTTTGGGTGCAAAAATACCCCATTAATAATTTTATGAACTACCTATCAACATTACCCATAGGATGCATGGGACTGGTATATTTACCTACATTTAGGTGAATTTTATGGCAAATGTAGGTGTATAGGACATATCTCTATATCTATTTACATATATCAATGTATATATGTATATATATATACAATATATGTATATATATACATATCTATGAATAATATGTATCTATATACATACCAGTCCCATATGGGAATCCTATATGGGGTGTCAATTCTCCATCCCAACTCCCAACCCGTTGAGGTGATCAACTTCACGAAACGCTGTGCTCAGGGACAACCCCCCATGAAACGCCCTCGACTTGGGCCGCCGTGACGGTTTCCACGTTTAGGGCCCACCGGTCACCGTTGGTTGAAACCGAAAAAAGGGCTTCAACTTAGAAAAGTTCGTAACGAATGCATGGAACCTCGAAACTAAACGAATTCAAGTGAGATTTTCCAGTTGTCACTTCAAAACTTCAAAATCCCTGACTTTTTTCGTTGTTGTATAGAAAATTGAGGTGGAACTTCAATTCCACGAGGTTCATGCATTTGAAGTCCATCCTGGATGGACTGAGTCCAGTGCCCTCAGTGGTTTCCGCACTAAAAATCCCCCCGGGAAAAAACAATCCGTCTGAAGGTTGAAACTTGGGACTACTGTAGCTATGCGAAAACCGAATCCTGAGATGTTTTTATTTCTTTTTTTTTGGCATAATAAATTTGATATCTGTTTTTGGTGACATGTTTTTTGCATGTTTTTTTGTTTTATGAAGTAATGATACATATATATATATATATTGATAAATAAATAAATAACTAAATAAATACATATATGTACAAAAATACAAACAGAATGGATGACACATGTACGACTTATGGTACGTTGACAATTCAGCTCTTCAAGTGTCATGGGGTTCCCGCGTTGAGTGTCACGGAAGCGACACCCTGTGACACGTGGTTCCACCCGTTTCGAAGTGTGGTCTATGAACGTTGAAAAAGGCGTGTGCTGTGTGAGGTAGTGACCAGGTAGTGGCACGTTTGGCAAGCGGATGAAGTTCTGATGAGTGAAACCGGCTGCGCCTTACACCCCCTGAAGATTAACGGCTGGAACCTAAACATCACCCAGTTGAAAAGGGAAATCATCTGAAGCAAACATCCAGTTTTGGGGTTCAAAATGTTAGTTTTCGGGGGGTGTAGGGAATGAGGGAACCAGTCTCCCCATCACGACCACGTACTAAGGGCAGGGCAGAAAAGTATTTCGAGGCTTTTCTCATGTGATATCCCAATTTCCTCCTCAATTTCGAGAGTTTCGCGTAAATGAAAGTAACGTCAGGTGATACCAAGACGATGAAATTCGAAAGACTCAGAAATTCGTGATTTTTCCAGATTTTAGACTATCATATATTTCCAAAAAAACATACCCTCCTGGAAACTAACATATCCCTTCCCAAATCACTTTTGAAGATGATTTTCCTTTTCCAAAGGTGGGATATGTTAGTTCCCTAGAGGGTATATCTTTAACAAATCTGTGGGTTTTGATCAGATCTTCACATGAACGAGATTTTGAGCTCAAATTGGTCAGGGATTTATTTGATCCAATCTTATCTAGGTGCTGGTTTTAGTTTATATAATCTTTTTGGTATTTTCACATCAAACCTTGGGGAAATGAGCCAATTTGACGTTCAAATTTTTCAGATGGGTTGAAACTTGAAACCACCAACTAGTTTGAGTTTTTTTCTCCTTCTTTCCGCTGTGAAAGTGTTTGGTGTTAGGTATCCACTTTTTTTCTCCCCGCGAACTCAAGTCGAGTCCCGCAGGTTGGGGTAAGTTGTAGCCTCGGGAACTCGGTAACTTCCCTGAAATTTTGGAAACGAAGATTCTCAAGGATCGACAGATTGAACAGGCTGTCTGTTTATCAAGTCGATAGGATCCTTGTTATGGTATATTTACCTACATTTAGTTAGATTTTTATGGTAAATGTGGAGTAAATATACCAATTTTTATCAAAAGGATCGGATCAAGAAACCCACCCTGGGTCCTGCACTTGCCACAGGCTGCGATGGCGTTTGCGACCTATCTGGACTCAGCTTCAAATGATCAGCCGTGCCTTGCAGTTGCAGTAATGGAGGAATGGGACCCCAAAAAACTGGACGTTTCCAACCCCTGTAGCTTGCTTGCTGCAGTTGGGGTTGCAACCAGATTAACCAGATGGGGATAAGCAACTCCCACATATACTTGATTATTATTTGAATACTCATCAGGCCGATCAGGCCCTGGTCAAAGAAACTTTAGATGCATTTTTTCGTTGGTGCCCTCTTTTCTTTTTCCGTGAAATTCATTCGAATCCGTTTCGAAGATCTGCGACAATTTGCAAGCAATCGGTGAACGGACCGATTCGCCTCGTTGAACGTCAGAGGTTGGTTGCAAGCATCAAAGAAGGCGCCATGGGAGGTTCAAGTGGCTAAAGACGGGGTAGTTATGGTCCCTTAGGGTCCGTTAACGACACAGTTGTCAACACTTCTTCCGATCAAAGTTTTGTTTTCAGGTTTACCTTTAAACGATGGGTTAGTTTCGGTTTGGTGAAAAAAAGATCGAAACACACGATCAAAGGGAAAGAAAGTTGTTCGAAACTATTAAGTCGAAGGGTTTTTGTTGCTTAGTGTTTGTAGGTGGTGAGCTGATACTGGCGACCGGAATTCCTAAAGCGGGGATGGTGTTTATTTGATTTTGTTTTTCGATGCCTTGAATAAACCTGAGCTCAACAACAAAAATAATCCATGGAAGATTCCTGTGATTTCACGAATTGATATTCTAGTACTCACTATTTTTACACCTATATACAAGGGTGTTTTTTAGCATCCCCAGCGGGTCACCCGGAAATTTTTAGAAATTTGTACATTTTACAGTAGGACTGTGGCAATTGAATTCTTCTTTGTGACAGAAATGGCTATTTGAATCTAGGAACTGCCAGAACCAAAAAACTGCAGGGATTTTTTCATATATCGCCGTCTGGCATGGTGAAATAAATAGATTCGTATATTGCGTAGAACCCAAAATGGGGCCCCTTGTTTTGGATGATTGGACCCATAAAAAGGGAAGGTCAAACCCCAAAATTAGAGGCCAGTTGGGTTCCATGTGTATATACTCAAAGTACGTTTTGCGTTGATGCACCTCATGAAAGTGCGACGTACCTGTTTGGGAGGATGCAGATCGGAGAAGAGAACTGGAACTTTTCCGGCAGATACATGCAGCCCAACTTCCTTGAAAAATCCTGGTTTTTCTTCGCGTAATTCAGGAACATTTTAAAATTACCCCTTAAAACCCATTACTTTTTTCAAACACTTACCATCTTTTTTCGCATCTTGGCCCGAGAGATTTTCTCCAGTCATTTCTTGGTATGGCAATTTCCACCTGCCCAAAAAAAGACGAAGCGTTTTCCAGTGGACAACTCTTTGTCAAGCTCCTTGAGCAACGTCTTTAACACAACGTCAGCTGTCAACTCCAGGTCAAGAAGATGCCTTTCTTCACTTATTTTGAGTTTCTTGACGTCCCAAAAAATGGTGATGGAGAGAAACTCTCGAGGGTGAGTTTTTAGGAGTTTATAATGATATATACAGTCTTTTTTCTAATGCCGCCCTGGCACAAAACAAGGATTTGATTTTTGTTGGTGAGTTCGGACCTGCCAATTTGTGAATCTTGTGACAACTCTGCAACTCTTCATGGTCCTTTTATTTTGAGAGCAATATGATAGATATCATTAGAGCAATATGATAGATTCATTGGTTTTTATCATTTTTTTTGCTCATGTTTTGCCAACATTTCTCCTTCTCACTCAAACAATCCCACTTTTTAGGGACCACGTGACTTGACCCTCCCTTCCCAGATGACGTGCGCCACTTTCGCCCTGAAAGTGGATGACGTGCGCCACGAGGTCCTTAGCGACGATGGAGCTGGAACTCCATCGATTGACGGAGTTGTTGCAGGAGGTATCAACCCATCAGGCGGGGAGACACCATTTTTTGGTGGAACTTTGGGGTTCCATCAAAAATTCTAATTTTGGGAACCGAATCCCAAACAACGGACCCTTAAGAAAGTTACACCCTGGAAGATTAACATGGAACCTACTAATCAACCATTTAGAAAGGAAAATGATCTTCCAAGCCTCCATGATTATGTTCCACGTTAATCTTCCAGGGTGTACTAGGTAGAACTATTAGGTACTCAGCGTTTTTGAACGGGGTCCGTGGAACAGGAACGGTCCGACCGTTGGAGAACTTTCTTGGATTGGTACTTGGAGGATGGGCCCCCAGGACGGACGTATATACGTGGTTAATCACCCCATGGAATGATCGTTTTGTGGGACCCCCTTAAGGATAGGGTTGGATTGGACCCCTCCAAATGGCTGAAATTTATGGCTTATGCATAGGGGTGATCAAACCACTGACTGGGATGATCCTCCAAGTACCATCACTGAAGCAAACAAACATAGCCCCTGGAAATCGATGGTTGGAAGATGAATTTCCTTTTAGGAAATAACCCATTTGCAGGTGCGAACTGTAAATGTCAGGGAGTGTAGGGATTCGTTTCTAGGCGGTTAAACTTAAGATATTTTTCCTGAAATTTTCAGCCCAAATCTGGGATGATTCAATCTTGACAAACATGTTTCAGCTTTGAAAACCACCAAATCACCGTAGTTTTTTAACAGGATGGATGATTTTTATCCCTTTGATTGGTGTATTTTGAAGAGCTTTTTGGGATGACTTTTTTTTTTCGATTTTAGAGATACGTTTCCCTGTTGCCGGTCGCAGAGAAGGTGGGCAACCGGCTGAGTATTGACCACCCTTCTTTTGAAGAACTTTGAGTTGTGCAACAAGGCATTTGACTGACCTTCTCAAAAACTCCCATGACAAAACTTAAAGAGGCTGTGAATGATTTCAGGGAAAAGAGCACCTTGAACACCTCTCCCATGGTTGAATGTTTAAGGGAGAGGTGGTTCGACTAGAACTGTAATTGAGAATCATTAATTTACTTCCACCATTTATCAAGGGACGAAACTTTCTTATAACCCAGTTTTCTGACTTTCATGTCAACCAAAAGCCTAAACCTTATATTGGAAAATTTGAACTGAATCACAAATACGGAAAAAAAAAGCAATCAGACAAGAAAAAACGGGAAGCCGAAGATACATTCACCACAGAAAATGAAAGCGAACCATGCAAGCAGAAAAACGTGCCGACATGCAAAAGCGCAGAAACATGAAATCCTTATTCCATATAACATGGCGTGACCTCAACCCTTAAAAAACAAGCCTTAGGTTTTTTTGTGATCACAAAAAACTCAACAAAAACTGGAACCCAAAAGGGTCAACCGCTGAAACATGACATGAAATGAAATGAACGTGTCAGATTTAATAGGTTCATTTCGCAGACTTTTTGGTATCGCCAGGTTCACTTTCCCATCCCAATGCTGCAAAGAGCTGCAGGTGCACATCGCAGGCAAGTTTGTAAAGACCGACTTGAAGCTGCACAGCTGTGAAAAAGTGAGTACTGTAAGAACTGATGATGTAATATGTAAACTGAAGTTGTTGATTGTTGTTAATGTTGGTTGGTTGGTTGGTTGGTTGTGTGTGTGTGTGTGTGTGTGTGTGTGTGTGTGTGTGTGTGTGTGTGTGTGTGTGTGTGTGTGTGTGTTGTGTGGTGTGTGTGTGTGTGTGTGTGTGTGTGTGTGTGTGTGTGTGTGTGTGTGTGTGTGTGTGTGTGTGTGTGTGTGTGGTTGGTTGGTTGGTTTTGGTGGTGGCGGTGGTGTTGTTGTGGTGGTGGTGGTGGTGGTGGTGGTGGTGGTGGTGGTGGTGGTGATTTTTGGTCTTCTTTGCCGTTGTCATCGGCGTCGTCGTCCGCATCGTCGTCGTCTTTTTTGTTGTTGCTACTGTTGCTCCTGCTGTTGTCGTCCGTGTTGTGGTTGTTGTTGGTTGTGGTTGTTGTGGGAACTGGAGACATTTATTCAGGTGGCGGCCCGGGTGTTGGGTTGGTTGATCCGAGGGTCACTGTTTCACTGTTTCACTGTTTCAGGCGGTTCGTGTCTCTCGACTCAGCCTATCTAATTACTTGCATTTAGTGATGAAAATCAGCGCCCCTAAGAGCATCAAAGTTGAAAGATTGCTCAAGGTTCTTGGTGTACTGTACAAACTCCTCGAAACCTGCAGGCACTGAATCACTAGGAAAGGATGGCAAATAGCAATCTAGCCATCTCTGAGCTACTTCCTTGATAGCTTTGCACAAACCACCAGGGTAGTTCTTCAACCCTGCTGTACTGTACTCTCGTGCAGCTGTGTCGTAGCCCATATCAAGCCCTTTTGGCAGTTGCTGCTCCGTACGCATCTCCCTTAAGATGTGTGGTGCATCAATCTGCGGGCCAAGTGTAAAAAGAAGTGAGGTCGGCTTTGGTGACTTAGCACCATACCATCCTTGCAGTATGTCTGCACGCACCACAAAATCGCTGTCCAGTAGCACTTTCGTCATGAAAAGTTTCCATATCGAAGCCAGCCACTGTTCTTCTGGTCGATCACTTGCTGATGGATGCTCCACCATAGCAAATCTTCTCCTCTTCAGCATTCTTACAAAGGCCTTCATCACGAAGCAGAGGAGGACGTTGCCGATGATGGTTTGGAGGAATTCTCGGATGGTCATGGATGGTAAGCCTTCCGGGTACTCCATAGTCCTGACCACTTTGGGTCCACCGTCTCCAGTGGACCATCCCGCGATTCCTCCATGAATCCTTGCCCGTGACCATGATTCACACGGTGGCCCGGCCATAAGGCCGGCCACGAAACCTCGGTCGATGTTGCAAAGCCATTTCTCCTGGTTTTTGTGACATGCTAGATTCCCGGCAGCCGCGTCAAAGATCACGTCCACGGAGAGAATCCTCAACACAAATCCAGGTGGAGCCGTCAGCTCCTCTAGCTGCATCTGTAGGTCGTCAGCTCGCCGCTCACCTGAGAAAAGGTGAAGCCAGATGAGGACATGGCAACCAAACCTCGGTATGTAGTCCTGACGTTCCCATTGCCAAGGACCCTTGTTCTTCTGGCAGTAGTTCCACGCCGCTTCACGGATCGCCTCATCGTCAGCCTGTGCACGCAAACGATCTCTGCTGAAAAACCAGGAAATCCGAAAACGCCTTGTCACCGTCTGCGCAATCATGACAACAAGCTGATGTGGGATATGCCAGTCCAGCTGCATCTCCTCCTTCTCCAGCTCGTCCACAAAGAACTGCATTGTCTTCTTGAGGAAGGCAAAGCTCGCTGTATTGCCATAGACACATTGCTTGGCCAACTCGACTCCTTCTTCCAGATTAGTATCCTCTGGCATGGCCCTGAAGCAGTCAATGAGGGTGTCCATCAGCTGTAGATCATACTTCTCCTCCTCGAGCTCAAAGTTGGGGAACTCGTGGTCAAATTCCTCTTCTCTGGGCCCATATAGCTGTCCATCACCGGAATAGGCATAGGTCCACTTTTGACCTCTTTCTTGTTGCTGATCCCTGGGAGAATCTCGTCGTAAACCTTCCCCACATGTAGAAGTTGACGATAGCATGCGTCGCTGTGTCGAAGGTGATTGAGAAGTCTTGCCGTGCTCCGGTATTCCTTTGAGCAAGCATCGCAGCGTGTTCCCCCGATCACTCGTCGTCTCGGGTTTCTCCTTGAATGTGCACGGAAGGCATGTACCGACCAGGCAGCTCGGTTCTTGAAAACCATGTCGCAAGCCATGCAGGCCTCAAGCTCCTCCTCAGCCTCGTAGGTGTGTCCTTCTGGCCATGGAAGTTCATGCTGCCACCCCGCAAGACGACACTCTTGCAGGAACTCAAAGTGGAATTCTCTCCACCCAACATGCCTGGTGTGCTTCAAGACTGCAATCCTCTTGGCCTTCTTGATCCACGACTTCATAGCACCACTGCCACCGTTGCTCCAGCCATTCCAGTCAGGTGTCCACGGGTGTCCATTGGAGTCCGGACCGTATCCTTGCAACTGCTCTGCTAACCACTCCTGTGATTCGTGGAGTTCCGCAAGCCATCGTTTCTCAGCCCCTATCAGGTGGTATAAAGTGCTCGGTGCGCTTCTCCACAAAGAAGTGAGGTAACGTAGCCGTGCAACATGTAAGATGACTGTCGGAGAGGGTACCTGCAGGTATGCCAGTACTCGGTCATGGCTCCACAATCGAAGCTCGTCTTCGTGGATATCAGCTCGGGCCAGTCCTCGATAGAGGGCCATGACCCTCTTACTGTAGTATCCCCATTCACCCTTGGACATAGTGCTCCACGTGCCAGCATTGAATTCCAGAATGGGGAGTATCATGCTTCCAAAAAGGTAGAGTCTACGCTGCTGTGAAAGACGTGCGTTCTGATACACCTGTCGACGGTGTTTGCGATAGAGCTGCCACGCCTGTCCACATCGAGCCTTGACCTCACTTAGCATCTTCAGACTTATATGCATTCGCGTCCCAAGGTGCTTGTAGGTGTGGACCAAGTTCACCCATTGGAAGTCATTCGGAATGTGGAGACGTGGTTCTCTGTCATTGAAGTGCTCCATCCATGCCTTGCGGCTACCTTCACCTTTGAGGAGTAGAAGGATTTCCGATTTGCCCCGTTTCAAATTTGGGACAAGACCGTGTCGTAGGCATTCTTGGAACACAACTGAAGTGATCGTGGCCATGTCATTGACCAGCAAGCTTGCTCCCTTCCTTCTGTAGCCGATGGCGAGATCGTCCGCCCATACCACCTGCAAGATACGTAAGAGCGGGCGAGTCACATCAGCTGGGGCCACCAAAGTTACATCACCATTGATCTCCACCTCTTCGATCTCCAACATATCATCCAATCTAGCGGTGACTCTTCGAAGTATCTTCTTGAAGACCATGCCAAAGACAACATCAGCAAGGCCATCCCCGGGTCGGGATCCGGCCAGAGACTCGTGAAGCTGAGTCCTGTGCTGAGCCGTGAACCATGTCGAGGAGAGGAGCTCCTCCAACAAAAGTTCCTGGTGGTTCGTGAAGCTGGAGGCTCTGCCTTCAGGGGTGCCATTGACCTCGACCAGCAGCTCTTGCAACTCAGTGGCACCAAGGTCAAAATGGGCCATGACCCTTTCAATGGAGTTGGCTTCACTGCCTCTCACCGCCAATTGCCTGATGACAATCCTGACCAGAATGATAATCTGAAAAGGTGGAAGGAAGCCAGCCATCAACCGTCTCCAGGACGTCCAAGAAGGAGTGGGCATTTTTTGATGTGCTGGAGCATGTTCGACATCCTACTCTGCCTTGTACTGGGTCTCCAAAACGTGCGTTCAAATCTCCCAAGAAGATTGCCGTACCTGCGTTCCGAAAACGATGAACCAGCTGTTTAAATTCTTGCCACCATTCCAACCTCTTTGTTTCATCAGTACCATCATGAGGCGCGTGCAGGACATAGATGATGAGCTTGGTGGTCTCAATGGAGATTGAAGCCACCAGAGTTCTGGGATCAGCATGCAATATAGTGCAGAGCCCTGCATTGATGCACACCGGTTTGTCTTCATGAACTCCAATCTTCAGGCCTTTGTGCACCCATAACTCGCATCCATGATGCCCTTCTTTACCACCACTGACGAACCTCACATAGTCCGGTGTATTGAAGAGTCCATTGGACCCTGACCTGGTCTCTTGTAGTCCCACAATGTGTATGCCATGTTCTGAGAACTGCCGTCTGAGAAGAGCAGCCTTCCAGTCTTCACCTCTTTGTCCTTGTTCTGTTTCTTTGTCCCTCAAAGTCATAGCGTTGTAGGTGGCAAAGTGAATTCCCAGACGACTGTGAGTTGAAGCTTTCAGTTCCTTGTTTTCCAATGGCTTAATGCCTTCCATGCCGCACTGTAACTGCTTTTTCCATCTGTAACCATTGGCTTCAAATTTGGGTAGTCCTCCTTCTCGAGACAGGCCCTTGAAGAACCACCATGCCCAAGTAAGCATCTTGTCACTGGATTGGAACATAGGCCTCCAGTCTGGATGCCACTCCTTGGTCTTTTCTCCTCTACGAATAATCTGCTTTGCAAATCCATCAACCAGCTCATTGGCCGGTTGTCCACTGTGAGCTTTCTCATGGTGGAACATGATCATATTGGGTCGGACCGCCTCCACTGCTTGCGCTACCTCCCGTAGTCTCCGTTTGTGAAGGTTGTTCTCGTCCAGTCGCCATGTACCGTTAGCCGTGTATCCAGCAGTCATCGCATCGAAGTGATAGTGTACTCTGCACCAATGTGTGGTTTGTAATGTCCACATCAAAGCCCAGATCAGTGCTGATACTTCGCCATCTGCTGCTGACTGGACTTTAGCCCCAACGAAGCTCTTGGAATGTTCATCAGTTGTAACCAGGCCGCCAGTCCAACCTAGAAAATGGTGTTTCAGTTGGCATTGGCCACTCCAACCGAAAATGGCCATTGCATAGCTAGCGATGTCATGTTGCCTGTGAAATGACCCGTCGGTGAATATATGGATTTCATCAATAGCTTCGTCCCAGCCTACTCCACAACCGCTGAGGTACTGCAAAGACAGAGCTGAGAAGCAATCGTCGATGTCACTTGTCATTGAGATGGCTTGCTCACACCATGGCTGGAACATTTTCCACAGTTGTCCCGTATCTATGGTTGTCGTGATACCACAATCAATTTCTTTCGGCTCGTCCTCTCCGTCTTCATCCGAAAGATTGAAATAAGCAGTACCCTGACCATCCTCTTTGTCTGCATCGTCATCCTCAACATCAATGACTGTCTTGTCTGCATCCGGGGTTCCAGGCGGTGCCAATCTCGTCAGACTCGAAAAGCTCCATCTACGTCTTCCTTGCGATGTTTTGTCCACAAGATGGGCCATCACTTGCAGGAATGAAGTGCTTTCAGTAGATCCAATTGGGTGAGGAGCGAGGTCCCAGGGTGCGTCCTCCACAGAGCCCGGTGCCTCACAAACCCCACCCTGGATCATTCTTTGTCTGCTCCTGGAACGTCCTCTGCAGTCACTGCCAACGGTGGTGTAGCTGTCCGGCTCCTCATCTGGTTGTTGTGATGGCCTCCTTCCATATAATTGCAGTGATCTTGCATGTGCCTCGATGTCTTCAATCACCGCAAAGGCCTGACTAACTGATCCCTGATTCATCTTGATTTCAACCCATATTGCATCTCCATCCAGTAGCTGTCTGAGTGCGTAATCCGCCTCTGGCCACAAGATGTTGTTGTAGAAGATCTTGCACTCAAAAACCTCTTCTCTGTCGCAGAAACCATCAAGCCGCAATTGACTGAGAGCTTGTAGTCTCCTGGCTCTCCTTCTCATCCACAGAACCATCACTCTACACATTCTTCCCGGGTTATGGTCTCCACCTCTGACAATGACTTCTGATAAAATCATCACGTCATCTGGACAGCCTTTGCTTTGGCTATCACCTCTCATCTCAAGTAGATAGACACCCACATTGTTTCTTTGCCTGTGGATCGGTGGATCCTTGACTTCATGTAGTGTCTCAACTTCTTCTTGTGGTATGTCCCATACCGATTCAAGTTGCTCCACAATACTTCTGATGTCCGGGGTGGCGTCTTCCAGGAGTATGAGATCACTGCCAAGTCCATGGATTTCAATGTCTCCTGTCCCTTCACCCTCTTGGATCTGATCAACAGTCTGCGTAGCAACACTCATCTGGACCATACTCAGTTCATCACCTGAATCTGCTTCACTTTGACATTCATCGTCAGGTCTGTCAGGAATTGCACATCTGACATAATCTCCATGTTGCATCTCTTTAACTCCTCTGTGCTGTTGCTTCCAAATCCTGTTGTTCCACCAAACAAGACATGGTCGCTCCTTATCTTCACATTCACCTTCTGCACCAAGTAGTTCCAGGATCCCTTTCCTGGTGATAAACTTCCTGATGTGGCGAACTTCTCTCTGCGTTCGGATCGGTCCATCAATTGACTCTACGATGATGTCGTTCCAAATCTGTCAGCACAAGAACCGTACCATCTCCTTGTTGAAACTCGTGGGACTTCTGTGCAATAACCGATTGCAACTCCATCTCCTCGAGGTCCAGCGGTTGATGCCGTACGTGATGGACACCAACCAATTCGTCAATACTAACTCCACATGCCGCTGCTATCTGCCGGTGCATTGGCCAGTAGACATCCCACATTAGACGTTTTGAGATTGGTGGGTGTCCCAATTGGAAAATATAGGCCATCTGGTAATGGTCACCGTCAGAATCTTGGTCCATAGAAAAATCTCCTCCTTCTGATCTTGGACCATCAATTCTTTGGTTGTCTCTCATGTTCGGCATGGGCATCTCGGGTCTTTCCGGACGAGTCATGAATGTCGTCCAGTCATCCCGTTCGAAAACTCCTGAGGCACCACTCTGGAACTGTGCGCCGGTAGGAAAGGACTTAGAGTCATCGCTCCAAGACTTCTCCACCAAAATGCCTCCTTGAACTGCATGTTGCTGACAAATGAGCACGAGGAGGAATACGCCTTTCTTACTGTACCTGGTCGTTTTCCTACTCCTTCTGCAGAAATATCTGTGATTCGCAACCTTGAAGGTGTTTTTGCCGTTACCCTCCGGTTGCATGGCCAAATAAAGGAACGTGGCCACAAAGACAAGGACATCTCCAACCATCATAAGGACAAATATGCAGAACTTCTCGTGCTCGATAACCCACTCCAGCACAGCGTCCAACATACTGTATTGATGCTCACGTATCTCGCACTCATGCCAACTATGCATTACCGCACCGTTGCCACGAGTCCGGGTGTCATGAGCATCGCAACCTGAAACATTGACTATTGTCCCGTGTCTTTCAACTTCGACTCCATGATCTGGTCCATGATCTTCTTCTGAGTTTCCTTCTTCTGAGGATCCTTGTCCTTCTTCTCGCCATAGGGAGACGAAACATGATTGGGTGGTTTCGGAGCTCTCTGTACCCCAAATGGGGCTACCGGGTTTCGCGTCAAACCCACCAGACCAGGCGGAGTGCTCAGTGCAGCCTCCTGATGATCTGCTGCCTCCTCTGATGCCAACGCAGTCGTCTCTGGCATATATGGATCCATATGGACTCGTGCCAGCTGTATGAACTGCTCCGAGAAGTGCTGTTGCATCCTCTTGCGCTCCTCCTCGATTTGCAGCTGGTATCTCTGTTCCATCTCCGCCTGCATTTCCTCTAACTTCTTGCTCGTTTCCACTTCTTCTGCCTTCGAGGTCATAGTGTCCAAGATCTCCTCGATGTCCTGATCCTCGATGATCTCGATCGGCTCCTCCTCGTTGTTGTTCAAGCGTCTCAGCTCCTCCTGCAGGTCCTCCAATTCTTTGGACAACTTCTTCTGACTTTCCTCGTGCTTGCCCTTCTGCAACTGTACCTCCTCTTTCACAGATGCAATCCACGAGGTCCATTTCTCCTTGTCCTGCTCTAGAGCCTTTTGCTTGTTGTTGATTTTGGCATGCAGGTTCCTTTGTTTGTTGAGTTTCTTTTGCTGCTCCCTCAGGTTCTCCTTGTCCTCGTTCGGGAGGAACTTCTGCAAATTCTCCGGCAATTCGCATTTCGTCTCCTTCACAAAGTTGACAAACTCCTTGAAGAATAGCGCCTCCTGCTGCCCCGCATTGTTCGATGTTGAGGAAGTAGATGAAGAGCCACCACCAGGAGCGTCGTAGGCTCGCAACACGCCTGCCTGCTGGTCCTTCTGGTTTTCCTCCTTCTTCCTGTTCTGGCGATTTGCTTTTTTCGGCAGCTGGGGCGACCATGGGTTCCATGCCCTCTGGTTCTGTTTCCAACCGCCGTACATCACTTCTCTGTATCTTGGCACTGAGTGGTGCCCCTGCAGAAGCCTCAAAGCCCTTTCCACCGCTTGAGCAGAAGGGCCAGGATTTGACCCCCGGCTTTCTTTGATCAAAAGCCGTGCTTTCGATCTCCTTGCCCTCTGGCGACGGTGCCAGTTTGGGGATTTCGGGTGCTTCCCAATGGCCGAAGATGTAGTAGAGAAGGATCAGGAAATAGTGCAACCCGTAGACCGCCACACCAGCTATGGCGTCAAAGGGATGACACAAAACCGAGATGACGAGATGGAAATCCACCTCTGGGGCAAGAGCAATCCGCTGCTGGTAGCGGTCTTCTCGAGCCCTGATCCGAGGGTCATTCAAATTATTTTGAACTGGGCTGTGCGTATAGTGATGAGCAAATGAGCAATGGATGACCATTTTCCCTACTATATAAATGGTCCGAGCGCAGGGTCGCAACAAGGTGGGGGTGGTTCCCACAAAGCAGTAAACAAATGCAAATCTATGGTACTTTTGAGTGATGTGTCCTTAACCTATGGCATTGTTTGGGCAAATGATCCAAAACCACTGTTTTTTTTGCGATACTTTCAAAAGCTAAACTTCTGCAATTCGAAGTAGCACTTTTTGGGCAAACTGTTGGGCGGCCAATTTTTGGCCCGGATCCTCACAAAAACAGACATCGTTTGGGAAGGTTAGCTTTAACATTCCCATACCATCCATGTAATGTATGGCCTATTTACCTACATGAATGCTTGATTTTTTTGGCTTTTCATGTAGGTAAAACCCTGGGAGTCAAAGACCATTTTAAAAAAAATAGTCCCCTGGAAGTGTTGATTCTAAATCCTTGTCTTTTCCAAAGTCGACTATTTATTTAATGGTCGACTTGGACCCCCAGGGTAAATATACCATACATGGAGCCTCTGGGATTGGCTCAACTGTCGGCCCTCGGTTCTCGTGCGTTCCCGGCATATCGGGGCCCGCAGATGTGCGATGCTATGGGATCCCGTGATGGCAGGCTTTCCCGCGACATGTTTCCCATGGCTGCTCTGCTGAAAGCTGCAAAGGTTGTGATTTTCTTAAAGCTGGGATAAAGGCTCGACTGTGAAAGTATAACCCTAGGAGTCCAAAGACCATTAGATAGATAGTCTTGTGGAAAAGACCATTATTTTAGGTGGGATTTGCAATCAATAATTCCATGGACTCATTTTTCAATGGTTGACTTCCAGTAGCCAACTCCCGAGATTTCGGTGCCGATAACTGTGAGGTCACGGTGGCTTCGGAGACACTTTTTCACATGACCGAAATGCAGGCACATGAGGACAGGGCGGGTTTTTTCATGTTGCAGATTTGTCCTGTGAGGTTCCCAACCACCAACTTTGACCCCTCGATGTTCGATTCGTCACCCAATGAGCAGTGGCAAGACAAGGCAGATGGTTTTTCAGGGCGTGGAATCTCGAAAACTCGAGATTTATTTGAAGATATTCGAAGCATTCCTCGTTTTGTGTTCCAATCATTTTTGGGTGCCTTCGTTGTAAACTTACGGAGTGTTCACAACGGGTGCCTTGGTGGGGATCCTAACCCTCAGCTTGCACCTGCATGAGGACCTGAAGGAAGCAGGCAAGCTTTGCGAGTTTGATGAGAGCTTGGGCAATGCCATGTTCGTGTCACATCAATGGGTGACTCGTCATCATCCCGACCCGAAGATGGAACAGTTGGGTGTGCTTCAGCAAGCATTGCAGAATCTTCTTGCAGGCAGAAGTCATGTGCATGTGCCCCCGGCAAAAGAGCTTCTCTTTGTTCGCTTGAAGTGTCCATCTGCCGCTGATTTCAATGTCAAACCACTTTTCTTGTGGTATGACTATTTCTCCTGTCCGCAGTCCACTTCTGCAGACGCCACCTCAAACCGACAGCTGGCAATCGACTGCATTCCCTCCTATGTTGCAAGGTCCTATTTCTTCGTCATCTGTGTCCCTTTGTGGAACGTGCTCCTGGGCAGACTTTGAACTACTCCACTTGGGAGGTACGAGGTTGGTGCCGCTTAGAGTACATGGCCCGATGCTTGGCCCGGGAGGATGGCGGGCTCATTACCATCAAGTCACCACATCATCAAATGTTGATGGCAAATCCCAACGGCGTCCTGAAGGCAAGCATTACGCTGGCAGTTCCGCTCGTGTTTCAGGGGCGGAAGATGGAGTTTGAAGTCGTCCAACCTAGGCCAAACCATGAAAATAAGCACTTTGCTTGATCATCCGCCTAGTTTAAGACATTTGTTTGGTCTTGGGATGTTGGTTGATTTAAGATACTTTAAGCACTATGGCGTATGTTCTTCGTACGACTTTACGCACATGTTACTGCAGGCATGAAAAACCACCACAGGCACCGGCGAGTTTGGTTTTGAGGTCGACAGGGAGAAAGTCGGCCGAGTGGTGTTTCAAATGGTTTGGAAGAAGTTGCACGCTTTCCTGGACAGCGGAGATCTTCACAGCTTTCGTTTCCTTCTGAACCTCCAGCGATTTTATTTTGAGGGATTTGGATTTGAATCAATCGAGAGCTTGGTGCCCGGCTTTGAATGCAACATTGATCCTTCTAATGATGCAGATGGATTTATAGTTGCACGATTCCTGCATGACAACTGTTTTTTCAACAGCTATCAGATCGGTATGCCGCAGGTTGGTCGCCGTTGTGCCAACCTGTCCAGAAGGCTTCCGGTCTTGTCCCTCGCCATTGTTTACCACAGCAACGAAGTCGTGCAGATCCTCTTGGCAAGGCGTGCCAACGTCAATGCTCGCTGTAAACACTCTGCTACTGCTTTGACTTGGACAGCCGTTGGTGGCAACGCGCCTGCAGTTCGCATCCTTTTGGAAGCAAAGGCAAATCCGCTCCTTAGGTGTTTCCCAGATGCACCACCGTTCAAAACGGCGTGTGCTATGGGCAGCACAACAGTCATGAGGGAGATGCTGCAGCTGCGCGTGCAGGGAAGTTTGCGATTTGGTTTGCACATGGCTTTGGCTCTGGGTGTCAATCAAGAAGGTGACACTGTCTCTTGCTTGATTGAGGCCTCAGCTGATGTCAATGAGCAGTTGCACATTCCTATCGCCAAAACAGTCTGGTGGGGACTTTTGAAGGTGCTTCATGCGGCTCATTATGTGAGCCCCTCAGCACTGACTACCTTGGCCTACCATCATTCTGGTGCAACTCCCTTGATTCTTGCCACACTTGCAGGAAAGTTTGAGTGCATTCCCATCCTGCTAGCTGCAGGTGCGTCCTTAGACATCCCCAATTCTCACGGCAAGACAGCTCGAGATTTTCTGCGGGAGATGCATGTCCCCTTCTCTTGGATTCAGACATGCGGCGTCCCTAACAGCCTCCCCGATGATGGTTCAGATTCAGATGATACCATATCAATTTGAGCTGTTGCCCCAAAGTGCTCACAATCGTCTCAGTATGGCCTTCAGAGCTTCAGGTAAATGGTGCCATGTGCACGATTGCATCACAAATTCGAGTCTCACTGACGTTCGATCTCCTCCAGAGTTGCGGCCCATTCATCCAATTTTGGTCGTTTCAAGAGCTGTGCCATCTTTATTCGCATTTTTTGGTCACACATGGTCCAAGACCAGACGTATGGCTTGTCTCCCAGCAGTTACACGCAAGCAGATTTGATATGGAGTCGGCTATAGTCGGCTACTCCGTGATCATAGGGAGGATGTGTGTTTGGAAAAGAGGAGGTTGTCCAGCCAGGGGCACTCATTGTCTTTCGTCTTTTCCGACCGATCGGTGATGTTTCTAAACTTAACACACTTTCACAGTATATGGGTGTTTCCAAAAATAGTGGTACCCCCAAATCATCCATTTTAATAGGGTTTTCCATTATAAACCATCCATTTTGGGGTACCCCTATTTTTGGAAACCCCCATATGATATGTATAGACGATATTTTTGTGCACCATTCCCGGAAGGCTTGCAGAAGAAGTGGCAGTTTTGCAGCAGCTGAAGGAATGCATCGAACAAAATGCAAATGAGGAGGTGCCCATTGAGTTGTTGCATCCAAACGCAAATGGATGCATAGGTGCTGGGGTCTAAACTCAATTTTTTTCCATATAATAGGGGAT
>DF242908.1:24313-48445 GCA_000507305.1 Breviolum minutum Mf 1.05b.01 | reverse complement strand
TTTGATAATTATAAATTATACTGAATAATTACTTGGATATGATTTCAATATGAAGAAGGCAAGAATTAAGTCAGAACTCATTTGCAAGCACTACAACTGTCATCACTTGCTTTCAATTGATCCCTGTTTTTTTCTCCACCATTTCCCACCTTTTGTTCGCCCAAGGCGGGTTTGCGTTCCTTCCGAGATTTCTATACACAACAGATCTTCTCGGCAGCCTTGAGTGGCACACCAACTTCCAAGGCGCAACTGATGAGTAACCAAAAATTGGAGGAAGGACTAGTAATTTTTGTTATTTTCATTGCTTTTGCATAGGTGAATAAGTAGTCAATTCAACTTGGCTGTTTTTTTACATAGGTAGTACTGTTGATGCTTCAGAAATCCGACGAACCACCTGACGTACAGAGCGGGATAAACTACCTTTCAACTGGTGCAGGATTTCTTCCATCCACAGCGGTGGTTCTCTCGGATTTGTTGTTGCTGGTCTTTTATGTTTCTACCCAAGTGGAGAAATATTTTCGGATGTTTATCCAACCATCGCCAAGCAAAGTCGAAGTTATAAACCAGGCGAGATAAATATCCTAAAACTAGAGGTGATGTATACTAATAAGCGCCTATGAAACGTCGCTTCTCCGGGTGGTGGCCCCCCCGGCGCAGGTTTACATCCTTGCAGATGTGCCTGGTGCTGTCTTATCCTTTGTCTTCCTAGCAACTTGGCTGACATCTCAGATGTCTGAATGGTAGAAATTGAGCTATGATATATTGGCCATTGGGTTCAGAATTATAAAGGGGCAACTGACACTTTTATGAAGCCATGGTTAGTTCAATGACGCAACTTGGGAAGTGAATCAAAATCATCGAAAAATGCAAAATAGGCAACAGCACAATTAGATCACTGCATTGTCAGTTGTAGTTGTACTACCTAAGCTATGTTGGCTGCCAGCAGGATTTCTGCCACGTGTTCCTTGAATTTCAGGCATGACTCATTCTGGCTGGAAAAGAAGGTGAAAGGGAAAACAAGTTTTTTATATAAGTAACCAGCTCGAATTAACTTAGATACCTGGCCCATCATGTTCAGCATCCATTGTAAGTTTCCAGTGTGTTTGATCGTATGTTTCGACTATGCTTAGTGAAAAAGGATGGCCACTTTCCATAAAGGTCCATACCAAATAATCTAAATGACAATCAAATGAGCACCTAGTTGCGGGTTGAGCACTGGTCAGATGTTGTCTTATTCAATGATGAGTTGGTGGATATTAGTGATTGGTGGGTTGGTGGTTGAGTGTTTGGACATTTCGTCAGAGTTTCCGGGGATCGACGTCACAAAGTATTGCCTGATGGGTTGGGATTCATTTTCTGTTTGGAGGAAGTCCTGCACATCGATGTGGAAAGGATGTTTGATTTGTTTCTATCCGGCCTGAAGATGTATCTCAACTTCACCGGTGTCCATCACTGCTTCTTCGTTCCAACTCTCTAAATTTGAGAAAATCAGACTGCCAAAGAGTTTGCTTATTTTTTGTTGCCTTTAACTGTGGGGTTCTTTGAAATAAGGCTTTACTGAGGGGCAATGACGGCCAAGAATCCATTAAGGGCTTATTTTTTTGGGAGGTATTGGAGGGGTGGGCTGCTGGATTCACGTTAACTTGCTCACGCCACATGGAAGCAAGATGCACACCAGCGTTAGGTGATGATGTCCTGGGTCAACAACTCTCAGCGTGCTTTGTTTTTGATGCTTCTCACGAACGTCGTTGGAGTCTTGCCGAAGTTTCGGAGTGCTACATGGTGTTGTTTTGCGATTTGTTTGATCATTTTTCCCCGTAGTGATTGTGCGGGGAGGAAGGGTAAGGGCCAAAGTCAAATCGTTGCTTATTTGTTTTTCGATGGAATGATTTCCATCCCATTGACGTCCTTGCAATAGCTGCCAAAACAAGGATTGCTACTCATGGCAGCTTGTACCTACTTCTTTCGAAGTGGACATCTTGAAGGAATGGATTGGATCCTGCCGCTGGATGGTGTTCTTAGTGATTGTTTTTGCTGTGTTTGCCGGTTCACTTATACAGTGCATGCTGAGTATGAATAGAATATGAATAGAGTATGTATATCTACAATTGGTAAAAATCGGGGGTCATTCTCCTTCATTGTGGTATTCCGTATATTGCCCAGACAAGTATGACAGGAGAAGTTTCAGCTGTTGATACGCTGCGCAGCTGAAAGTGAAAGGGAAAGATATCAGGTCTCGGAATTGATTTCAATGTCCAATGTTAAGATTCCGCCTACTTTGATAAGGATTTACCAAAACCCCAAACATCCAAAAACTGCGTTAGGATTGTGAAAATTTTCAAGTACGTTTTGACCCCAAATCCACAAATCCATTTGGCACATGTTCAATCCATTGTCAACTTCGACAGGTTTTCATCACAAGATATTTACCCTATAGTCTAAGTTCCTGGTCTCCCACCCACACTAATATTACTGTCACTACTATAGTAGTTTACTATGTATACCCAAGAAAATGTCAATGTCGATCCTTTAGATCCTCCAGTTTCCTACTGCTTGCTCTTGGCCTCTTGAGGCTCTACTCAGCTGCCTTCTATGCAGCATACAGCGTTCTGAATGCTCCGTGTTTTGGCTGAGCATCCCGCGGTGTTTCGAGGTGTCCATTGATAATCTGTTCCCACCAAGAAACAACTGTCAACCTTTCTTGGGAACTTGGGGGCAATCCACTGGAATTTAGATGTTTGTTTCCTGCAAGTTTAGTGGGATGAGTTTCGATCGAAACCCATTATCCCCAGAATGAGATTCATGCCAAGGCCCCAGCAGATTCTTAAGCGTTTTGAGGAATCTAGAGCCAGTTTGATTTGTTTCGCAGTTTTTGCTCAAATAGTAAGATTATCTGCAAAACAAGCAGGCAGTTGAAAGAAAAGACTATCTACAAAGATATTTCATCACTCGCACCATGTTTGACCAGCTTCTTTTGTCCACACAGAGTCTCCTACACCGACCGAGCCACAGGTTAAACGAGCGCATTTTCGCTGTCACTCGTGCTGAAGGCCAGGATGGAAGCCACACCACACCAGGTTTCTGTTCGAGATCAAAAACTTATCAAAACCCGGGTTTTTTCGTGTTTGAGATGTTTTCGTTGTTTCAGGCATGAAAAACTACCTTGGACCTTAAGTATAGCCAGACACTTGAAAGATGGCTATGATTTTAGGATCCCATCATCAAGCAACTTTGGGATTTCATGCTTGGCAGATGTGATTGTTACATCCAGCCCCGAAATGCCAGAGACAAATCTAGTTTTAAAGTTTGAAAGGTAAGTGACTCAGATTGATCATGTGTTGTTGGGCATGAAAATTTGGTCCTTTCCATTTGAGCATTTATTCCGGAGATGGTCTTTTCCTTGAGAGGCCGAAGATGACTTGGCGACCTAAATCTTCAATCCATTTTTTTCCTGTTTCTTTCCAAACTTTTTTTGCATGATCGTATGAGAGCCATTTCTTCACACCAGGCACCTGTTCCTTCCTGATCTATGCCTCTGATTTTTTTGGAACCTTGGAATCAGTCAATTTTGATGTGGTGAGTGGACCCGAAATTAGTAAAAACTTGGGACATCTTTAAAATCCGTTCATGTTATATTCATCAGCTGGATTACTGTTTTGGGGGGATTTTCTTCATGGGTTGTTGCTTGTGCGGTGTGTTGTTGGTGAGGTTCTTAGTCGGGACCTTTGGGAAGCCATGAAAATCAAGAAATGGACCGCCCAATCCTAAAGTGTTCAATCGTTTCTGGAGGAGAGATGTTTGGTGCTCCAACAGTGTGGGATTTTGGTGGTACTCGTACTCAATTTCTATCAACAATTAACAATTGCATCCGATTTAATCGTTGTGTTTGGTACTTCGACTTCAGAAATCATTCTCCGACCAGTGTTCCTAAGTTCGAGATTCAGGATATGTGGTCACCATCGGTTTGCTGATGTATCAAAGCTTTGGTCCTCTCTATGGTACCTTGGCAAAGACACACCCGTTGTTTGTGTTTTTTCACGTCAAATCTCCAAAACAAAGAAGACCGAAAACTAGCATAGCACGTGAAATGTAGGTTGACAGACTACTTACCTTTTGTTCATTCAATGGTTCGTTGGAATCTTAGTGCTTCATTATCCCGAAAAATCCCGATTTCAAAAGTATTATCACTTGAGGATATGCTCAGAATAGTTTCCAACCACCACCTTTCACTAGCAACGAACGGTGCGGCGCCAATTTTTCCATCAGCTTTCACGGGGTGCTTATTTTGGAGCGTTTTCCGCCAAAACCCGGGCCTTTCAGTTGCTGAGTAAAGGTGGATGATTTCATGCCCAAAAATTGATACCACTGTGTCACTGTGCAACCCTTAAATAACCTTTGGGCTGATTTGGCTTGGTTTCGGAATATCCAGAATCCTGAAAATACCTATCCACATTTGGAAGCGAGATCAGGAGTTATCATTATATACGTAGCCATGGCGCAAAATATGCTCAAAATTGTTGGACCTACCGAAAGTGGGCGCATCAACACTAAATCCATGACGGCCTACTTTTGATCCATAGCAATGTCTTTGGTTGGTTCCATCAGTTTTCAGTGGCATGCTTTTGTATGCTTTTGTCATATATATATATAGATATGCATATTTATGTATGATTCTATATATACACACATATGTTGCTATGTGGTTCGGTGAGCCATGGGAAGTCTTCACATTGTAACAGCATCTCTGAGCTTTTTGTCAGCAAGTGGGTAACTTCTGAAACTGCCGAGGCAAGACCTCAAACGATATGATGATTTAATCCATGGAATCCACCCAGACAATTCAACTTCAGGAATTCTCGCAAGCCAACACGGCAGCTCAACTCTTTAGTGTTACCAGCAAACCATCACGATGTTTAGCGTTCCCCCATAGAAAAACCCCTTTCTCGATGGTTTTGGGCCTTCAATTTGTTGGTGTTGAGCATTGCAGGTACTGCAAACAACGTGGTCTTGGCTCTCTTTATAAAGATGTTTCTTGGTCAAAAAGATGACGATGGAAGCTGTGACAAGGTGATGCAACGATGAATATTTGTGTTGGTTGGGTGGGTGCTTACTTTGTTGCTTGCCTGCCCAAGTGGATAGCAACCCCATAGGTATGAGTGACAACCTGATGACTTTGATGACCTGGTAAGAAATTGGTACTCGTAAGAAAGGCAGACTATAAACAATCCACTGAAATTCGGTGTTTTGAACATATTATTAGACAAAAGATGACACAGTCAGCTGTGAATACAATGCTGGTCAAATTATTATGATGTGAGGTCGCCCCAGAAGGTAAGTTACTTTGTCAATGCATGGTTCTCTGTTCTCATTGGATGGTCCACAGCGACTTCGCATTCATTGCCATGTTGGAGCATCCACTTTGTATGGTTCTTACTTGGACATGTTCGGACTGCTTCGGGCTTAGGTAATCCTACCTCCTCCTTCCTAATCCTACCTGAATCCAGTTGCTTAGATGTTTTCTTCTTTTCCAATGCAGAATGCCACGCTGAGACATTTCTACTTTCATCCACCTTCATTTTTCGATCAACGCCTAACTGAAATCATGGATCACTCCATCCATACCAGTTTCCTTCAATTCTTAGCTCATAATTCATAAAGGCCCCGCATCCCGTTTTGCCATCAGTTTTATAAATTGATTCCCATGAATTTCCACGGACAGCACTTTCAAAATCAACCCAAGAGATGAAGTTAATGTTGAAAGATGATCCCTCCCTTTTTCAGGAGGATTACAACCCCCATGTTCAGCTGATCAAGGGGTGGTTCTACTTTAAAGGTGTGGATCCTCCAAGTAGAAAAATACCAGAAGAATGTCCTGTTTTTTGCCGCTTGGAGGCTGTATATCCTGAGTGGTCTTATGGCGTTCCTTGCACTTGGTAGGGGGAGGTGGTGGATCTGACCATAAACGGTGGGAGGCCTTAGCCTCAGGGAAGTATGAACCCCAACATGGGATCAGAAAACTGCCCGCAGCACAAAAGACACGAATCTGGTTTCGAAAGTAAATGACCATAAATGACCCCACCGTAACTTCCAATTCTTTTCTTGAAGAGTGATCCTTAAGGTCTGGGGAAAAAAGAAAGATCGTCAAAAAAATGGGTACAAACCTGGAAAATTCTCAGGTTTAAATGCGACCAGAAGCTTTAGATGCTAATGATACCAAAGTCTCAGTGGTGGAAAAAAGAAATCCAAGAAACATCATATGAAAAATGGTGAAAATACTGGTCATTTCTTTTACACCAGAGGTCACACTCCCCCTTGGAAGCAAGTCTATGGGTCCGTACTCACAAACCGGTACAAAGGGAAGTCACAAAGTTTTGAAGACTGCTCACATTAAAATGTTTCATATATTGTACTTGGATGGTCTATTGAAATTCGCTGATGAATATCCCCAGCCATACTAAGTCGAGTTGCCAAGTGGAGCTGATTATCCAGGTATGCAAAGCTCGGTTTATTCTTGGAAGACTGAATCTCATCACCCTGGCAAAATTCCACGCGAAGTATTTCCAAAATGGAAATTGGGAAATTAAAATCGTCCATTTAAATTTGGAAATCAGCTGTAAGTTTTCCTCACTGTTTTTTTTGAGTTTCTGTGCAGACCCTTCATACTCTTCCTCGAACAATCATGGTTCAGTGGAAACTGACCGGTTGAAATTCACAACGTCCTGATCTTGGGGGACCCATTTTCACACAACCAAGATGATGGACCGGTCCGGGTATATTTTTTAGAGTGAAATCAACCTTTTTCTATGAGACTCACTGTTGACTGAATACAACTTCCTAGTCGCCAAATGTCACCCCGGATATCAAAATGAGGAGAATCCATCAGTTTTTTCGGCGGCTCCATCCTAGAAACTGCCACATGTAGATTTTGGGGGGGTGTAAGCACGGTAAGCATCTGTTTTGTGTAGGAACCTTTGAATCTTAGCAGTCAGAGAATTGGAATTCCAATTTTTGAGCTCACAACCACCTAACAATATTACAGTAACAGTAAAACCCTTATGGTGAAAACTTCTTGGGGAGGTAGCAATCGGATTCCCATTCTGGACCAGATCCCAGGTTCTTGGCGATTTGCTCCATCTTCTACTTTTCTCGTGACGTCTACAAGAGTCGACCTCTTCAAGACTCTGTTTGAGTGAAGATTCGCAGATGGATGGACAGAGAAATAGAAACATCTTGTTACGACTCGCCACTTCACAATAACTTTACTTGTGTGGCCACTACATGATGATATGATATGATATGATATGATATGATATGGTGAACTGGCTCAAAATGAAATTGTTGGACCCCACACCTTTTGGCACTCCAATTTTGAGGTCTAGCCATATCATGCCATATCTACTGAAACTAAAATGTGGTATCTTTACATGGAAGAATCCTCTGCCGTCCTGCCGCGTTGGCTGTGTCTGGACAGAGCTGCCTTTCGGTGGATGGCCGGCCATGGTGGCGCCTGTTTCTATATTGAGAATTTTTGATATTGAAGATTAACAACTACAGCCTCAATAGTCCAAGGCACCCAACTGATTGAGGAATTTGGAGAAAAGATTTCCCCCAAGAATCGTTGATTTCCAGCCCCTCTCCAAAGAAAAACGTGACCGATATACCACTATTCTCCGAATTCTCAAATGCCCCTAGGTTTTTCCATTTTTGCAGCGAGTGATGACTGCCATGGCTGCCGTGCACCACTTGCGGCTTGAGATCTTCCACGCAAACTGCCATGACGATGATCGAAAAGGAGACGTTCAATGGTGGTTTTTCTGGATACACCATGCATCACGATACAGGATGGAAAGCATTCCACAACAAATCTTGAAGATGTTGATTTTGAAAATGTTGGCCAAAACTGAAGAAAAAAGTATAAAGTAAAGAAGCGCCAAAAGGAGACTGTTGATGGACCAAAATCCCTCTTTTAAAAATGATATACTGACGCTGGAGGTAGGACTTTCTAGTAACTTTTTGTTTTTTCAACATGGAGGAGATGCATTTTGTAGAGCTGTGGTTTGTGGAGATGATTCGTGCTTTGGGAGCTCCCAAAACCATTACACATGTAGAAAAAGGGTGGCCCAGCCCACCCCTGAAATTTCAAAAGAGAAAAATATCCCCTATAACAGGATTGCTGCAGGTTTTGGTGATCCGGCTAATCACTTAAAATGCATATATAATAGGTAGCTCCTTGACCGGGAGACGGCATAGATATACATGTGTAACACCCTATAGATAATGAGGTAAACCATGGTAAACCACCTATCAATGCTTAATGCTTGCAGGATTGCAGCCGAGAGCAGTACCCAGTACCATATCATTCGATATCAAAAATTTGCAAACCACGAATCCCTTCTGCTGGTGAACTCAGAAGATCTCCGAAGTTAGTCAACTTCAGCAAGTTTGCAATCCTTGAACTGAAAAAACAAATCGCGGCCGGTGCAAAGATGTTGAGAAAAAAAGCATCCAGGCTTCAAATAAAATTGGAGTCCAAAAGTGATCACCGTTGTGTGATCTCCAGGGTCGTGTTCCCCAAAACATAGCCATCCAGACATTTTGCAGAGACGAAGGTTCCCGGAGTTGAAATTTCCATAAATCAGATGGATAATCCAAAGTTTCTGAGGACTGATGTTATGACCGACAATCGGAATGCCTAGCATTCCGGGAAGAGGTTGGGCTTACCACTTCAGAAATGTGTAGGTACCCAACACGATACCATGCGCAACAACGCAATTGGCCCCTCCCACAGTAGTTGAGAAGAATATTGCCTTATTCCATGGATGTGATGTGTTGGTTCCGTGGAAGAGACATGTTTATTCATCTCGTTGTTGTCCAGTTTCAGATGGTATCCTTCGGGAATATCTGGAAGATCTCCATCACATCACATTGCCCCAAATGGACGTTTAGCAAGGGAATCCTCCCCCAAATGGCCGAAACCTTCAGAAATTTGTAGGTTGGTAAAATAGGATCCCAAAAATACACCAAATCTTTGTTGCTAAGTCTGGAAAGTCCGAAGTTGGGCTAGAAATTGCTGTACCTGGTTGGATTATCGTACCTTGTTTGGTCAGAAAATATTCATGTTGGTAGTCCAACTACTATGGACAAGTACCAAGTACCCTTGTTTTAAGCTTTCAAAGGTTGGTGAAATAAATCCCCGGAATCTTTGATTGACAGGTGCCGCATCAAGAAAGGCGATTCGCGAGGGATCTCAGTTCGCTGGTTTGTGGCTACCTGATGTCTACCTGGGCTTACACCAAGGAAGAATTAAATTGGATGTGACACAATCTGACTCTAGGTATTGTTTTTACAACTGGCATGCTACGACGTTTGTATTGCAGAAACTGAAATACTGTAGATAGACAGATCCACAGAATATTTATGTGCCTTAATGAATAGATATATATATATATATACATATATATATATTCAAGTTCAAACATGTTTATAAAGCTACGATACATGTGTATGCTATGTAGACATATCTATATGTACACAGACATTGTCGATTCATGTCATTTCATCTCATCTCATGCCATCTCACCTCATCTTATCTCATCACATCTCATCTCACCTCACCTCATCTGATTTCATCATCGTTTCATATCATCGTCATTTCATTTGATCTTCAGTTCAATTCATTTAAATTCAATTCAACTTCAGTTCATTTGCATGTTAATTCCTTCACTCATAGATACATGCGTACCCGCAGGCAAATATGAATACGTACATCCCTTACCTTACCTCAAGATGTTTTCCCGCAACAATCACACGCTCGGTTTATCTGATGGGATCATTTCAAGGTGTTTGGATCCCTATTGGGTGAAGAAATCATGTCTGAATTCTCTTGTCTTGGAAGTATCCCATGCATGAAGGGTCATATGTTTCTGTTTCTAAGCAATGTTTGGAGGTTTCCATATCCACGCTTGGTCACCCCCATTGAAGGCTCCCCCAAGAACAAAGTGGTTAATGTTATAGGAGTTGAGCCTGGTTTTCCATTTTATAAACGGATTTGAAACATCAGCATCCAACGCAACATTCAAAGGGGATGCTTCCTCACGATCTTTAGTTTTGGGACATTAGATAGGCCCTTTGCTAAAAGCATGCATGAAAGAAGCCGTGCTTATTAAGGAGATCAGTTTCACGCATTCTGCCGTTCTTGTTCCCAATCTGTATGTCATTGTCTATGATCTGGTTTGATTTGAGGCAACTTCAATGAAAACCTCAAGATAAGATGGAAGTGTTTTTGAGTAAGTACTCAATACACAAGCACTAGAAGAACGAGCTTATTCTGTAGCTAATTCTAGATGCACAATGGCTATACTGCCCTTTCTTTTCCATGGCCTATATCTAGCTGTCCGCCATGCGCCTATTCTATGCACGCTTTTGCTTTGTTTTTACGGGTTTCCTGATTGGATTTTTTGGTCAGTGGCCCCCCCTTAAGGCGAATTATCAGTTGGCTGATACTGAAGAGTTCCCATCCATCGGAGGTGCGTTTTTTTTTCAAGACTGCTTCAGTGTTGAAATGGGTCACCAGGAAATGTCCATTGTGAGAATGCCATGTTGGAGTGGAAAAGTCGCTTTTTGCAGGGTAAGATGGAATTAGAGATGTGTCAAGACTACAATCCATACTATCCTTAACATGGGGACCTCCAGAAAGCAAATTCTGCTGGATTTAGAGGAGCTTGGAGAATCTGCTGCATCTACCACCCCGACACTACAAACTTATATAACTTATCGTCAGCATTATATGAAATATATACATATATAGTATACGGGTACATTGATGTTCATTCCCCTCTGATCTGCCAATGAACTCGTGTGTAAAACGACTTTTTGAAGAAATGAGACTGGCAATGACCGAAATGATTTCCCGGCTTCGTGAGGTGAAAGGTGAATAGAAACTGATAGGAGTTACTATTCAACACCTATGCCTATGCTTCTAGATAACTTGAGGGGTTGCTGATCATGAATTGTTGCATGAAGATCTGGCCAAAACGTGAATCCTCAAGGGGATTGATGCCTCGAGACAGGATACTTTGATTTGTTTTGTTGGTGATGTTTTTTATACTTTCTACTATGGGGTTCATCACCATTTGGGAAGAATATGTCTAACTTTTCCCGACTATCTTATGCAAATCGATAATGAACCGTGCAAATATATCTGCTTGACTTATACAAAGGGATTGTGCTGGAAATTCTCACATTCTATTTCCTGAATCTCCGTTTTAAGAAACAAGGAGTTCCCAGGGATAGGATCGCAAGGTTACTTTTGTAGCTCAAATCAAGCACCGGGATGTCAGCAGTGCTTAAACGTCCTGTTTTCGGGTTGGAAACTATAAGGAGATAAAGGACATGAAACGACACTCTGATCGTCAACAAACATATCAGGCTGAGAACTCCCTCCTGTTTCAATAGGACTTTCATTTAGATTCACGGAAGTTGGTCAGAATCAGTGGTGTAATCACACCTTGAAATATCCTTGAAATAGGTGAAATTTATAAGGTTGTCATCACCTCAGTACTGAAACCTAGCACTTTTGCTGCCAATTTTTCCAGCTGATCTGCTTAGGGAGGACCTTGAAAGGGTCCAGTCGTTGGTCTTCCCAGTTTACATCAACAAAAAAAACTGCAGCACCTTCAATTCTCAAGGGAGGGAATGAGTTGCGCGGCACCGCCAAGGTAAGCAGTCGAGGGTGTCAATGGGACAAGCTCTGGAAATTCATCATGCTGAAATAATGGACACGTGGTGAAATGGATAGGATTTTCTGGTATACCAGAAATAATTCTGAAGTTACTGTTGGCAAGTACTCACCAGGTCAAGACCTGGTGTTCGATTTAAATTATGGTACGGTTCAAGCTGGGTTCAGAGAGCATGGGATGACATTCCATCAGTGATTTTTCAAAACTTGCAGCGACTTGTGTGAAGATTGGTTTCTGTTGAACAAGAAAAACACATTCATCTCATTGCCCCTGAAGCACCTAAAACCCATTCGTTGTGAATGTTTCACCTTGAACTAACAACTTGATGACACAAGACCCGGAAAGACGAAGTTGATGAACCTCAGTTGTGGGTTTCAGTTGTGTGAAATACAGGGATGACCTCACCTCCAATTTCCGTTGACCCCAAGACCCAAAATAATCAGGAATTTGGATCTAGCTTGGTAAATCGGAAATTCCACAAAGATTAGTTAGTTGCCTAGCAAACATGGCCAGCTGGTTCCAACAGGAAAGACATCTAGCCGTATCACTCCTTCTCCTTAAACCACTAGAAATTGGTTGCTTTTAGTGGCAACCCTAGTGGTTTGTAGGACCCACACACCCATCTACTGGATAGATGGATGGTTTTTCAGGCATTCACCTTCCATCATCTCTGAGAGGTGATGGATTTGACCATCCATGTGGTCGCCGGTGGTGCTGTATCAACGATTGCGTTGAGTTTGGACTTGTTGCCTCATCAGAATCTGAGCATTGAGGGAAAGTGGGTGAGGGTAAAACTGATGATTCAGATTCATATGGGTGAATTGTTGGATGACATCAGGTGACAGGAAATGCACACATGGTCGATGCTATGCAACAATAGATGCTTCTGAGATCTTCTGAGTATGTTATTTGACATGAAAGTTCGCAAGACTTGTGGATGTGGCCTATACCGTGGCTATTCAAGGCAATCTTGGCGAAATGATCGGGATCATATCCAATATTTGAAAAAGGGAAGTCAGCTTCAAAGTTGCCTTTTGAGGAACAAGTTGCTAGGGATGACTCCATTGCAAATGAGCCTAAGCCTCCTGTTTCATATTTTTTTCTTCTCAACCCTTCCTCAGAGATTTCCCATTTTGACCCATCCTTTTTTCGAATGCTTGGCTCAACCACCCAGCAAGGCACCCAAGATCAATTCGCATCAATTCGCCACGTTTGATCGGAAATTTCGGTGTGCTCTAACATATGGTGAATGGGAACAATCCTGCACCTCCTCAAATTGTGTCGCAGTAATTCACGTGATATTTACCATATCATATAACTGACTCGCCGGATTTCGTCCAACAATTGTGAGGGAAATTTTATAAGGAGGATGTCTGGCGATTCTTTTATTGGGCGGGACTCCTGAAACAATCAGCACCAAGGACTTGTCTGGGGCCAAAAGCTACCAGGATGTTCGAAAAAAAAGTAGTGCATCAACTGGAAAACCCAAGAAAGTATATACCATTTTTTGAAAACAAAATGCAAGTTGGTTTGGGGTACGTGTTTTTTTCAAAGAAGTACATAAATAGAATATCATAGAATTACATGACGTCGGTTCTCGGTCATTGATCCAAGTAACCAAGGATGACTGCAATTGCACATGTCTCCTCCATTTTGCAAATGTGTAGCGCCTTGGAAGAAGGGAGGCGAAGCAAGACCAAGCACCCGTTGAGCGGTTGATAACAAACGACGGGGCCGAGGGAGGTATTTTGTACATCTTTTGGTTAGTGTCCGAGGTGGTTTATCCATTTCAAGTCGAAGTCAACGACTGTGACTCTCATTTAGGTCATCATTTGTTCCTGGTTGTCGATCCAAATATTGCAAGAGTATTATTGCACTTTGGTAACTCAGGATTGTCCAATGTAGTTAGTGGAGTATGTACACGAAGGCCGGGGTACATTCAGGAACCTGCCAGTATCTTCTAGTGGTGGATGAATGATGAATATTAACGTAATAGATCGAAAAATGTCCAAACTTCAACAAAGGCGCTCCGCAAACTCAACTATTCCCAATTGCTTTTCAGTTCTTAATCACATACCCTGGTATGAATTGAAGGATATTGAAATATATTGAAGGCATTTACCCATGAATCTCATGTATATCATATCTATGAAAGCGACATTGAATCGAAATACGGAAAATTGAATAATGAAAAACGAAGCATCCAACTCAAATAGTTCTTTCTTGGAACACCACTCTCACGTGTAGGTAAATCTTGGGCCTGCTGGCTAGTGTTGCATTGATAGGCGACTATCAGGTGACTTTTACTTTCCAGTTTGGATACGCATTGCTGCTTTTTTTGGCAGGATCTTAGCAACATACCCGGATCCCTGGGTGGCACAGAAGTATGAAAGTGTTCAAACTATTATATTCAACATGTGTACCAAAAAAAACATGCGGTTCTCAGCGCAGCACCTCATGTGATGGCACCCTTCGATCAAAGTCTTGTATCCAACCTTGGTCCATGACTGTTGTGTTGGTTCTCCTCTTCTTTCCTCTGCCAGATGGGCCTAATGGTTTCAGAAATATCACCCCTAAAAGACAACAACTGCTGGTTCGTGAATTCTTGTGTTTGTCTAAATCCGGAATACTACAGGTTTAGATAGTTATTTTCTTTCCGATTGATTCCTATCAACGGATCTCCGGATGACGTGACTTTGACAAAAAGATCGAGGCCTTTATGCTGAATCACGAGAGTCCCAGGCAGAAGTTCAACAACAGTTGAAGGTGCACATGGAGAAGTTGAACTTCATCCAGATCCTCGGAACAAATCTGCTTCAGGAGATTCATTCCCCTCCAGGGAACTAAATATCCCACCTGGGGAAAAGGAAAATCTTCTTCAAAAGTGCCTTGTTATGGGATGGTGGGACAGATTTCGGAACATATTGGGCAATCAAGCTATTGGGCGTCTCGTTTGACAATGTGAACAGATGACAGATTCCTTCGAAGTTGGAAAGTTGTTTTTTTTCTCCAAAGGCAGGGGCAGCCCAAGATCAACAGATCAACCATGATCAACCAACTTTCACTTTGGTGATGTTTTTGCGTAATTTTCGGTGCTGAGCATTCATCAATTGAAATTTTCCAAAAAGGTGTGAAAGGGTGAAAAGCTCAAGATTTTGGATCGTTTTGTATTTTTCAGTTAATAGTTTATTCCGCTTGTTTGTTGAAATGTTCTTTGCCATTTCATGGGTTTACAAGGTTGGTGTATGACCGATGAAAATCACGGATATGAATTCCCCGCGGGCCTCACGAGTGTAAATTGTGTAGTGTAGTGTTTTTTCATTGATTTTTTTCGAATGTTTTTCTCACTTGTCCAAATCCTACCTTCTTGGCTGTTTGGCAATCTTTCCCCATGATTTTCCCTAGAGGTGCAACGCGTAGTTATTTAGCACGCAGATAACCGAAGCAGCATCGACATAGAGAGGACAGCAAGATGATGCAAGATGGAACAAGCCCAAACAGAAACTGATGACTTCCTATGCTTAGTACAGCTCCTTGTCATCCCTTGACAGTTCCTCAACTGCTCAGGAATCGCGTGCTTCGACAGCAGAAACAACGAGTAGCTTCTAGAGGCACTGAGTTATTGGGCCCCCTAACTGGTGTAAATGGAATGATCATTGGTTTTATCCTCTTGCAACTGGTGTCGAGTAGGGTTTACATTGGTTTCTGGTATAAGTTATGAATATCTTACCGTATATATTTACATTATAGGTATTCGGACCCTGTCCGTGCCTAAGCAAGATGTCCAGTCTCATAGTGAAGGATGGCGAGTCTGAAGCCAGATTTACAAACCTGTGGCTGTTTGAGAAAGCTACCGGTGGTTTCTACATTTTTTGTCGCAACTTATCACTTTTGTTTGGTTGGAACAATGATAATCCTGGATTAAAAACTTTTGGTTGCCTAGTGGCCGTCTTTTAGAAGGTCACATTTTGGTGGTATTTCTCCGACAATTCGATGAAACTTCCCGTTGCTGACCTGGCGAAGAGGCAGAGTAATGCGACCTCTACCAGCTATTCTTTGCATCTCGGTGGGAGAAGGGAATGGTGGAAGCGAGAATGGGGACGCCCTGAACCTGGCTTGGATCGCTCAGACTATGAAGATGTTTTGGTCACAATCTGGTCACAATGTTGGGAATGTAAGATAGATGCAAAAAAAATTACATGAGGCTGGTGGCATGAGATAGAATGGCATCAGACTAGGTAAGACGCCCTCCTCTTCTAAGCATCAACATCGCAAACTACTAGAGTTTCAGGAAAACATCCAGAAAAAATCCCAAACTATGAAATTTCCTTCCCATTTCCTTCTGTGCATTTGTGGTTCTTGGTTCTTGGCTGCCACTCAAAGTGCGTCGAAAAGCTCCCGTTGCGTGGTGGGGAAAGCCGCAAAAAAGTGAATTCAGATGCACTCATCATGGCGTTGTGTGAATGGGGGGACAGACAACTGGAAGGAATATGTATATTACTATTCATACGCTTGTATATTTGTAATTTACGCTGGTTGTTAGTTTTTCTCCAACAAGTTGCGGAATGTTCATGCTTCCACTATTCCAAAGGAAGGTACCCACAAAGCGAGCACTTTTTCCACACATCTTCATCTCAATCGCATCGAATAATCACTGACAAAAACAGCCCTTGCTAGTAATTTTCTATCAACTGTTTTGCCAACCATGGTTTGCCCATATAAATGGTACACGATTTTTGTTGGGTCAAAATGACCAAGCGAGGTAGTGGACATATGGGTCAAGATAGCGAAGATTGTGATGGAGGATTCCATCCTCAGGTGCGAGCTGAGAAGCAACCTCTTTGGGTTTGATCCTGAATCCTCCATGAATCCAACATCTCAATTTTCCGCAAACTTGCCATGCTTGTGAATGAGCCAAATCCTCACAGGTGCTGATGTCTCTCCAGAGATTTTTTTGTACGCGGATATTTTATATATACATATATGTATATATATATATATACATATAATAGATCTATGTCTGTATCATACGAGATAGATAGATGTATTTTTTAAACTTTAGCTTGCATGGGCTAGACTACCACAAGATCCTCACACTCGTTAAGGTCATCGCTTGGTAGGGTCAAAACGACACCAAACACCGAGAGCACATGCAGCTTTGTGCCGATCCAGGAGGAGGACGAAGAGCAGCCGTTTTCAGATGAGGACTCGGTGGATCATGAGAACTTTCTCCGGGACCAAACTGTTTCTTATTTGTGTGCCTGATTTGGATTCTATGTTTTTTGTTCTTTCTTGGTTTCTTTGCGGTCAGAAACACGTTGTAGATGTGTTCCTGGATTGTTTTTGTCAAAATAAATTTTGTATATAGGCAGCCACATATATATATATATATATGTGACATATGAACTGAACATATCATGTATCCCTCAGTATCCTTGATGCAACTTGTTTACTCTCTCATTTATTCAAGCAATGCGGATTAGATATTTGTACATCAGAATATCCAAGTCGGAAATGCAACGCTTAGATTGTAGTGTTTTGGGCTGGTCATTCCAGATTTCTTGATGTTCTTGTTCTGAAGGTTGTTTGGAAGTGGAAGTGTACAAAAGACATCTTTACTATTTTGCTAAAGCTTTTTTGACGCCCACAATGCCATGACAGTGGCCTTTTGTATTAACCCAATGACCCTCCCTGAACTAACACTTCGCACCTTAAAAGATGGATGGTCTGAAGACGTTTTTCAACTGTCCCTGGCAGGTTTGGCAGGTGTTTTTGTGTTTGTGGATATTTTTGTCATATCCCACTTGGTCACTTAGGTCTGAAAAATCACCTGAGCTCAGACTAATCCACCAATTTTTACGATTGCACACTAAACTAAACGCAGCCCGGAAAAAGATTCACAGATTGACATGGCAAAGTCGGACTAGTTGGAGGATTCCAAACCATTGAAAAGCTTTTAAGAAGCATGAGGCCATCCATCACAGTTCCGAACGCTAAAGCGTGATTGGTTTGCCAAACATCAAACATCCATTAAAGAATTGTTTAGGGTTCCAGGCTGGTCCCCTCGATAGCTTCAGTGGTCCAAGAGCTGAGTCTAAAGACTCCAGTTTGTGGTTTGGAAAGAGAGCAGGAATTTTGATTAATTTTGATGTTTGCCTGTTTTTGGAGCTAGGATCTTGGTAACTTCTAGGTAAATTCAAGCAAGTAAAACTACTGACCTCGCCAATTACATGGTGATTTAGGATCGGGGAGAATCTCCTGATGATAGCAACCTTGGAGGAAGCGGAAGACGTCCAGGAAGAGCTGCCGCCAAGACCTTGCGTCCGACAACAGAACCCGCCCCCTCCACCTCCTGGGACGCCAGTGCACACTTTGAGCGACGCCCGCATTCGCAAGGAGCCGGGTGAGTGATGGCTGGATAGTTTGGGGAAGGTGGGAATGCTTCAAGGTTTGCCTTGGAGTGGCGGGAAGAAGTGCTGAAGAAATCTCGATGAATTTGATGCAGAACAAGGTGTTTCCCAAAGCTAGACTCTATGATTCAAGGCTCAATGTGTTTGTGAGGACACATAAGGAAACAAGATGAAACACGTCTCCACAAATATCCAAAATTCAATCATATATAAGTTGGTTGTTTGGGGTATGTAGGAGGCTATACGGCTATACTACCCGGTTCGTGGGTTTGAATTGGCCCTGAATTCAGCCAAGGTAAGTTTGCCCAATTTTGATGAAGCTTGGATGATTTCATTATAGAAGGGATACCCAGCCAAGCGTCATCATTCCTAGAAAAGTAGAAAAGTAAACACTTCAAAGCTACAACGCTTTTCAGGAACAGGAAGAGGAAGAGATTCAGCAGGCAGAAAACATCAGAAGATCACAACAGAAGGACTGCGGTCTGGAGCCTTTGAGCACAAGTCGGGGAAGAAGAATTCAAACTCATGCCCTTCGAAGCTTTCGACAACATTATAGGGGGCAACCTATAAGTAAGCTACGTTTGTATCCAATAGTATCCAAAGTCTTACAGTAGTAATTTCTCCATTTTCTCCACCGGTTTGAACAAAACTTAGGACTTATTGCGTGTCCTTTGAAACGGGGCATCAGCTTAGCAAGGGTGTTGCTGATTTTGGCGCAATTGTTTGGCAAGACTTGGGATGGTTTCCCAGTCAAACGTTTCACGTGTATACGTACATACATACATACATACATGCATGCATGCATGCATGCATACATACATATATACATACATCCATACATCCATACATCCATATAATGTAGTACATTATGTATATATATATATATATATGTGTAATAGTACGCGGGCCGCCCAGGTGACCTTCTCCAATTTTTTGTTTGCGAGTAGTCCCCTGCTCCATGGAAAGTTCAGGGTGTCGTTATGCAAAACTTCGCAAGAAAGAACACGTTTGGTGAACTGGGTAGCTCATTCTTTGGGTAATGTTCAATGCATGCGAGGGCTAAAGTCACCTCAAGTTGTAGCTTAGGTACGCAAAATTCCCAGAAATTTTGATGAATTCTAATTGACCAGATTTCTGTAAGGCACAAAAAGTTGCCCCCTGAGGGATTATGCCATCACCAGTGAATGGGAGTCCCAATGTGAAGGCCCATGATAGAAATGAGAATAGTCCATCTCTTGAAATCCTGACTCAAATGTGGCCAAGAAGGATTTCTTCAGGGTAACATATACTCTTTGAGAGTTAACTCCCAGTAATAAGGGAACTGCAGCAAAATCCCCAAGCTTAAGCTTCGCTTTCAACTGGCATGTTGGGAGAAGGATCACCGGTCGGTGAGCCCTCCTTCTCCGACCAAGAGAAATGGGCATGCCTCATGTACCCTCATGTGACCTCACTAAACACGTACTTGTGATTTGAAAAAAAACAACACCTTCAGACTAATAGCATCTAATAGCTTTAAGTTATTTCTTCACGTTGGTTCACAAGTTCTTCTTTTTGTTCATTTCGGTGGAAGCCCAATGGATTTGGTGATTCTGGTGTTTGGAACACGACAGGAAGAGTCGTCTGAGAGCATCCTACCAAACCCAGATGAAACATCGATATCATGTCCAAACCGGAGGCTGTGATGGGCATGTTGGGAGGGGGGATTTTGTTTGGAAAACTTATGTTCATATGATGAGGTACCTCTAAGAATCTTAGAGTCTTAGAGGTAACCTACAAGTACAACAGTACAAATGTACATTATGTACCTTATATGTGTGCAATTACATACAAACGTATATATCATCATCACGTAAGCATACTAACGTTGCATTGAGATTCAGGGTACTTGGCATTCTTACTACATTACGGAGAATAGACACAAAATTAGGGTAACAGGTTTCCCTAGGTAGCAAACTGTCCCCTGGATCTCAGAGTAGACGTCCTGAGTAATTATTCTTTTTTCGCACTTTGGTTCATACCGGCAAGATTTTGTGAGCTCCGATGCTGGGCAAAAAGCAATTGCATTGAAACCTCTTTGCCTACTTGGCAGAAGATTCTTGGAAAATTGCCAACACATACATGTTCGTAGTGGTCACCTTCATGTGGGCTTCATCGAAGAATGGTGAAAGGCAAATTGTACTGGAAATTGTGCGCTGTTCAACGTACCCCTGAACCCTCTGACATACTCCCTCCAATAAGAGTTGAATCTTAAAACCGAAGAAACTTAGGGGAACACCGTCGTGGTGAAGCAGCCCTTGGTTGAACTCGTGGAATTTTTTCGGCTTTAACCACCAAGCTTTGGATCTTTGGTACCTTTCCAGGTTTCCAGGTTTCCAGAAATTCGAGGTGCAATTGGAAAATACAAAATCCACTTTTACTTTCAGATTATAATCACCCTAAGCCTGGTGAAATTGCAGCCCAGATATGTTGGTATCCCAAACTGACGGGTGTTTTTTTTCGTGAAAAAAATGGTTGTTCTAGCAATGGTATCATCAACCGGGACCGCTCTTCAGGACAGTGACTCCAGAGTTGCCACGGGAAAATAGCCAACCAGAAAGCAGTTACAAGTCCAGTTTGCCCAGCCGCTTGGCGGATTTCCAATCCCACTTGAGGGAGAATTTTGCCGTGGTTTCATTAATATCTCAAGTGCTTGGCTGGATTTCTGAACCAGGCCTGTAGCACTTCTGAATTCAGGCCTCAAAAACAAAGTCTGAAAAGATATTCAGGATAGTGTCATCAGAAAAATCCTTGAAAGGTGGATGTTCTTCTTTTTGTTTGACAATCATATTCGATTTTAAATCAAAATATCCATGAATTTCACAGGTTTTTGATGCCTTTTAGTTTGCATCACCATCTCAAGCCACGAAAAAAGAAGGTCTTCAACTGGTCGTTGATTGATCTCAGCAAACAATAGCGAACAAAACTGCCGCCTGCTACCCCAAAAGGATCCAAAAGGTGGTTCAGAAGAGATTGTCCTCGATTCAGTTTTAGGAATTATTCTCTATATAATTTGCCCAGATTGATATCGGGGATGAATCTTGCCCCCAGCTCCTGGGGATCTCTGAAATTTTCTACCATGAAATGAGAATCATGTTGTTTACCAAGCGTCGGATCAGGAACAACTTCATCCGACCTCAGAGCAACCTTAAATGCTAGACTTGATTCAAGCTGGTGAAGTGTGATGGATGTGTCTCAAAGTAATGGGTTTCCAAAATTGGTGGCTTCCCTGCTAAAATGATGAACTTCAAGGGGGGGAAGCAGGGAAACCCGACATAGGAAGAGACGGCCTTGTAGTTCACTCAAACGAGGCCTCTCGCCATAGCAGTCATGGAAAGTTGTTTTTTACTGGATCTTTGAAATGATCACTTCAGAAGAGTTCAAAAGTTGAAAGGTTTGGATCTTTGTGGGTGAAAAACCATTGGCTGTTTCAAGATCAAGGAAGTCTCCCAACATTTCAATCATTTGGAGCTTAGTGAAATGTGCTTCCATTTATTCAGATTTCCACATTCAGTGGTGCAACAAGAATTCAAAAATCCTATGATGCTGATCACCTCAGGGAGCTGCGTGAAACGACCAACCACCAGTATTTGGTTGGGGTATGTATTGTAACTAGAGAGTGCCAAAGTAATATGCTTGGCGCATATGTGTGTGACTTTCATTTTTTCATGCTTCTCTTGCGTTCCGGAAAATCAGCACTTTCCTCTACTGTATCCAGAATCGACCTTATCTCAGGGAAACCCGGGGGTGTAGGACAGTAGGGAACAGCTACAACTATCGGCAGCATTCCGCAGGAGCCAAGATCCATATGGGACAAGTCTGCTTGACGATACCTCTACCTGTTTTGTTTCGATGTGGATCCTCTCCCAATTTTGTCGAGGGAATCAATTTTATGAAGGGGAAAACGGAATTCTTCAGGTGTTTTTGCGTGGAAAATTGGCACCGGGCTTTCAACCTGGCCTCCCGACACAGGGTTTCTATTCGAGGTCGGATCTTCGGAAGTTTTTGGAGGAAAAGTTCAGCCAAAGTAGCACCGCAAGTGCCGCAAGTGCTAAGCCTCAGTATTTTGAGGATTTTTCAGACGACTTTCTTGAAGGGCTTTTCCTGGTGGCGTCATTAATCTCAATTTCCCATAGTCTTCCGGAATTCTTCTCAAAAAAAGATATATAGCTAAAAATGCCGTGGAACTTCGTGAAAGAGTTCATCGCCAAATGGAGAAAACTGACGGTTGGTTAAGAGAAGGAACTACCGAACTGCTTCCTGGGAATCTGAAAGCCCTAGTCCCGAGGAGGCAGCATAGATTACAGAGCTACCGCCGGTTTCAACAAGGTCTTTTGTTAGAACTAAGCTCCGCAATCCATGAGATTGGGCTGTTCTGAAAATCTTGGTGGATCTAGTACTCAGATGTACTCTGGTAGTGATGCTCTTGTTCACCAATCGGGATACCCAACCCCAATTCGTAAAAAATCCTTTCTTTACCCTGGGAATCCATTCGGTACAAGACCCTCCACACCCTAACCACAAATTGAACTAGTAGGTGAACTGTGTTTCTCATCCCGAGTCCTGGTGGTTTAGTTTAGTGCCTGGAAACGGAGGGGCCCTAAAATCTCAGGTTTCCTGGCAAATTTAATCATCTCCAGCCTGAGTACCCTGAATTGAACATCTCACAAAAATCCAGGTTGGCAAAATATGATCAAATTTGCCAAGAATTCAATTTTTTGATTCTGCGGATTGGATGTGGCCCTTTGATACCCTTGTCTTATGGTCACATGCCTCTTCTAAGGTCAACAGTGGTGTTCCACTTTCGAGGCTCTTACCTTCATGAGAGTATTTTTTTAAGGTTTGCGGAGTTACCCACAAATTGGGTTGCTGCACAGCAAAAAGAGATGATGTTTTTGGTCCATTTGTCCATGTGTGTGTTTCATTTCGTATCATTTGGTGGTTTGCTGTACCCGCAACAAATGAAGATGAGTCAAATCTTCTCTTCTCAGATGTGCCTTTTTTGGAAGCGCTGACGCTTTTGTATTCGAAGCTTCCGGCAAGATGGTGGCCGATCGAGGCACCCTGGCTATGTACAGACTTGATGTGGCACGAATTGGGCATTCTTCTGGGGTCACCTTCCAGTCTCGTTGTGGTTCAAACGGAGCTTGTATCACAAGTGAGGTTGAAGAGTTTGAGTGAAAATTTAGAGACCAAAGGTCAGACCTTTGATCAAAAGTTTACCAAGTCTACAGCATCATCCCAGGTCTTGGCTTATTGACTGTTGCGATTGAGCAGCTTGAAGCCAGAATAGTCAGGTAACAATTTCAGGCCACATTTTTCCACGTCAAATTTCTGCCCCTCCCCTTCCCACTCTGCAAGGCCTAGAAAAATTGAAAAAATCCAGTCGACTGAAAACCACCAGTGGCTAGGTTTGCAACTCTTCGCAGAATTCTCCAGAGAACCAAAAACGAGACTGGACATGAGTGACGCGGCATGCTGAGAAAACTCTTGTCTTTCCTCTCTGAGAGAGTGTTGAAAGCATCCCAGCATTCCATACCCTGCGCCGTCGCAAGATGTGCAAGACTCAGTCGTGAGCCTGCTGAACAATATTTATTTGGAAACATGTTGGTCGCATGAGTTCATGAATCTTTTGAACCCGTTTTTTTAGGTGTTACGCCATTGCTACAAATAAGGATGTGGCCTTTTCAAGTCATAACTGATTGGAAAAGCCACGAATTTCCATCAACTTCCCCCCAATTGAAACACCACAAAACCAGCCATGGCTGCTTAAAGAATGCGACACCATGTTCTCCTGTGGGACTACCCGGATGCATTCAGGGTCTAAGGTGAGAACTATGGAAAAAAACTCGAAAAGTCGAAAAGTCAAAAAGTCGAAAAGTGGCAGCAAAACTCGAAAAGTCGAAAAGTCCGAAAAGTCGAAAAGTGGCAGCAAAAGTCGAAAAGTC
>DF242908.1:5837-23522 GCA_000507305.1 Breviolum minutum Mf 1.05b.01 | reverse complement strand
ACTTTTTGACTTTTTGCGCGAAAAGTGACTTTTTGACTTTTTGAGTTTTTTTTCGAAAAGTTACTTTTTGACTTTTTGCGCGAAAAGTTACTTTTTGACTTTTTGACTTTTTGCGCGAAAAGTGCATATTCTCGCTCTAAGGCTTTTTTGCGCCGCGAGCGTCGCTTAGTCTCCAGGTGCGGTTCCCTGTACATGGGACAGCACCCCCAAGAGATCCGAAACCATTCAGCAAGGCTCCGAAGTTTCGAAACCGAAACATGCCGGGAAAAACCCAGTGTCGAAACGCTGCCCTGGTGTGTCTTTCTCGACTGCAGGGAGCAGTCACACCCAACCCCTTTAGGGCAGGTCCGTTTCCCCAAAAGACGCGACTCAAGACACCTTAGTTGGTGAGCTGGAACATGCGAGCCAACATATGGAAAAAATTGATTGGTTTCATTATAGGCTAGCCCTACTCATAGAAGCGGGGTGTGTTTTCTCAAAACAACTCCAACTCACCAGTGAGAACATGAGCGTCTGAGCGACCAAATTACTGGTTGGAACGCATCTGTCGGGTTGGCCGAGAAAAACAAAAGATGCGAATTTTGAGACAAAGAATGTTGTACAAAATTTTGCCCGAAAAAAGTTCCAGTGTTTGCAAATCTTTGGCCAGCTCAGTATGTGTGAGAAGTGCTGGTGCCAATCATTGAAAGAAATGCTGTACCAAACTGTTTTGTTCCGTTTTGAGTAGAATCAGTCGAAGAGTACTGCAACTCTCATTGCTTTGCTATTCAATTGGTCACCTGTGAAAGGGATTCACTTAACCGATTTGGAACAGCAGCCTCCAACTTTAACTTAATCTCTAATTGGTCATACAAAAAAAGGGACCCCTGGTACACTTGTTCTTCAGGAATGCGTGAATGATTAATGCAAAGCAGACTCATTCAGCCAAACAACGAGAGCCAACCTCCATCGATGCGAAGGAATGGAACGCTCAGTAGAAGCAGTAAGAAGGGTTTTGGTGGGAAGAGCCATGTGATAATTCAGGTCTTTGATTGGTCCATGGTTCTGTTGATGGGTTTTTGCTTCAGGTATTTGGATAATCTCGGAGGTGCTCACGATCAGTTTACGTGGGTTGGTTGCTTCACCCCCATTTACCCCTCCCACAACAAAGGCATGCATTTATCACGGATGCACAGTCGGAGCTCACCCCTTCCGGACAAAAGCCAGTGATATTGGGGGAGAGCGATAAACGAAGTTGGGGATGATGTATTTAAATAAGGACCTGAAAGTCTTGAAGAATTCAACTGGGGTAGAATGCCAAGTTCCTTCGAGCAAAAACCTTGTCGGTAGCATATATGATTTTGATATATTATGACCACGGAATCCTGCGTTTACTTCAGGCAAATCAGTTGGTTGGTGAAATCGGTTACTTGAGGTAAATCAGTTGGTTGGTGAAAGAGGTTCAAATATACCTAGTAACATGTGCAGTGCTTCAAAAAGCCAGAAACTGTAGTTATTTTGACTGCCATGGGAACTGGTCATGATCCAACCACGTTGTTTTTTGTAGGTGTAAACACGATTCCATACTATTCCATACGGCCCGTTCCCACCAACCCGAAACTTTCGACATGTAAAAGACCAGCACCTGACGACATTCGGAACTCCATGGACCCGGCCATTTCTGGGATGTCCTGCAACGAACAGAACTTTAGGATCCATGGTTTTCCACATGATGAGTGGCATTGAAGCCAAAATACCCGCATTTTCGAATCGACTCGACTCACAATTTTCAGAAAAGGAAACCACAAACGCAAAGATCCTGCGAAACAGCTTTAGAAATTTCATGAGGATGACCTCACTAAGGATGATGTTCACCCCCCAATTTCGGGGGGTTGGGATTCTGGAATCCTCTTGCTGTTTCAGGAAAATCCCGGTTTCATAACTGTGGTTCTGTGAATCCAAGATCAAGCTATCAAAGTTTTTGTTGGACCCAGAGTTCTCTACTAGTGTGAAACAGCCGCCGTTTTTTTGGGATATTTTCTATCTAGCGCGATAGATGTTTTTTGTTGGATTAGTGTTTCACATGTGCTTCACCAGCTTTTGTTGAGATGTGCTTTGGTAGTCCAAGATGGCTGAAAATCCAAAAACTGAATGATTTCCAGCTATTCAAAAAGGATGATTTTCAGCCAGCTCTGGTTGGACAAAATCTTTGCGAACCAGCTTGGATGGTGAAACAAACGGTCAATTCACGGGATACATAGCTTATATGCATACCTTTGTCCATCGATATGTTGGTGGAGGGCACTCCAGGAAGTGGACGCAGGAAGGTGAGTCGTCTGGGCAGGAGGTGGCAGGAGGTGATGTCGTTAGAGTGCTGTCCTGTATTGCAGATGCTCCCTGAATCTTTAAGCCTGGGAGTTATGAGAAGCCACCCTGAGAATCCCTGATGCACTGATGTTTTGTTGATTTTCTTGTTTTCGGCAAGTGATGAGAAGCAACTTGAAAATGAAATGAACACGACTTGTTTGTTTTTCGGATAAACTTTGATTGATTTGATGGTGGCATTTTTCCTGTTGCAGAAGTACGAAGTTGTTTAAAACTCTAAAAGTCTTTTAAGCTCTCAGATTTGCCTTCCAACCAAAGGCAAATATTGTTTGCCCATGGTGTTGCACCCCTAACTACTCAGTAAAAAGCTTCCAATTCTCTGGCGAGTCATGCTAGTTGAGGATGCCTTTGTCACCTGTTGGAAAGCAGCAAATTTGAGAGGGCTGACTCCGAAATAGATTTGGAGGCGCCCAACACCTAGCCATTGGGCTATTCAAAGTGACACGTGAAGGAAGATGGTGGATCTGAGGTTTCACCATGTTAAACCTGGTTGGTGGCACCAAGTGTTTGGGTGTCCACAATCTCATCCTCCGACCTTGGATCTTGCTACAGATCCCTTGGGACCAACTGGTGGTTTTCAAAGATGTTCCTTGTTGCTGGCTCCTAAAGAAAAGGAACAAACACCACCCACATCTGCTTGATAGATTGAAAACCACTTGAAAAAACATCTTTAAGTGTTGCACCGGAAATACAAAATACATCCAATCAACTGCATCCATGGCTTCCATGGTTAGGTGGTGATGTTTTGCCTACTGGCAGTGCAGCAGGCGCTGTCTGGTAGCAGCGAAGCGTCATCGCTCAGAAAAAGCTGGCGGCAGAGAAGCTGCGCCCAACACCCCAAAGAAATCGCTGTATTAAGCGGGAATGGTATTAAAAGTATCATCCCTTTAAAAGGTCCTATTTCCTGTTTCTCTCCGGGGAGTTACGTATGGATCCCTATGAGTGTAGGACCAATGCATCATATACCATCCTGAAGATTCCTGAAGTAGACCTCAAAATACCCAACCAATTCAGGTCTCGGAATTGTTACAGTTAAGGTTTACGCTGGATAGAATATGGAGGTGAAGTATCTCCGGAGAAAACTGAAAGCAGAGTTGAAATTGCACTGTCTATGTTCAAAGTACTCCAGGATGCTTTTCAAATTTTGACTTTACAACATACTGTGAAACTGATTTCAAGCTGGAAAACAAGCTATGAATCCGAGGAAGTGTGACATCTTTGAAAGTTCCTCGCTGCAACCAGTTCCTATGATAGATGTTTTTGTTCAATTTTGGCAAACTCCAATTGTAAGAGACCCTTCTCTCTGAAACCTCCAAGAGTCACCCTGAATTTGTCTACATGAGTTACTTGTTTGTAGATGTCAAGGCCACTACTCAAAGGCTCAAAGGTTGCTGTCATCCACAAGTGCGTCCTCTCAAAAGGGACCATGAATCAAAAGGTTCCAGGAACCCTCCCAAGTTGACCTTGGACTCGATGTGATACGTTTTTTGACGGTTTTCAGGGTAAGCAAAGTCCAAAAATGGCTTCGCAGGTTCTGAGCCATCACGCAGGAGCCGGCAGGTGATGGACTGGCCGAAGTTGGTGGAGATTTTGTGGAGTTGATTTGAAAGTGTTTCCTCACGCTGACATAGGGCTACCTCTACTGCAACTCCCAGAGAGTAATCACCTCCAAAAAGGGTTTGGGTTGGGATGATCGTTTCCAATGCCTGGCACAAGCCGATACTTCTTGGTGCCAAGTGTATTTTAGGGAGCTGTACTTGTTAAAAATACACTTGTTTTGTTCAGATCGTTCTGATGATTTGTTGCTTCAATGTCAACTTCAGTTCCTACTGCTGTTTTGAATGCGAAAGGATTAGAATGGTCAACGCGCATAGCAGATTGCATGTCATCCCGCAAGGTTTGAGTTCTAATGAAGATCCAATAATTGTTGTTTCAAGCGTTGTGTTATTTTTCCATTGCTTGAATAATGACTCGACTCTTCATGTGCTGCAATCTTCAGAAAATCTTCATAAGCTACTGAAATACAAACAAATAACAATCTCTCTTGAGATCCTAAACATTTGTAGAATACATCTATAGTTGATGATCCCAACTGCTCTCAAAAGACCATCTACAGTATATAGATTCATAGGGCAACGAGCTATTGGAGATCAATGGGGGGCCAGGAAACCCCTGATGAACTTCATCGTTTTTGTGGGTTTGAGATCAGCTGGACAAACATGATTCCTTTCCAGCTGGGACGATGTCTACATCTTTGAACCATTAGTTGCCTTCGATTTGTTTTGCTTGATGACGTTAGATCCTTTCTACCATGGGATTCATCATCATTAAATCACCATGTGGTAGAAGGTGTGTTTGGAACTTTTTCCGGGCGAGCAGCTAAAATTCAAGTCATTACAACTGTACCACTTCATGGAATAAACCACTACAGGTATCTCCAACACATCCAATCATTCAGGATGTCAGTTGATTTCCAAGTATTGTCCCACTAGGATGTCCCAGTGCAAATGTTCGGATCAGTGGTTGGCAACTGGGTGATGGAAAAATCGCTGACAAATGACAATGGGTGACATAACCCACTGATTGCTAATGCTGACCCGTTCCTTGGACGGCGCAGGTGCAAGCTCCTCGTGGAAGCTTGCGACCCTTCACCCGCAACGATGAGAAGCGGGCGCGGAAGGCCAGCATGACGTGCCAACTCTCCGAGGAGTGTTTGGTCGGTTGTGAACGGATAAGATGCACCACTCCACCCAACTTCAAGGGAAAAACGTATAGACCATGAAGCTTGGTCCTTTGGAGGGGATTTCGCATATGACTCAAAATGTGCAGTACATGTACTCGTAGTAGGCAAGACAGCAGGAATGAAGAAAGGAAAAGGGAAAAACTCTACATCCAAGTCTCAATTTGCCAGATTACGTCAGATTTGAGGGAACTCTCCTGCCGATGACTTGGAAACTGGGCAAATGTCATCCCGAGCATCAACCACGCACAGCAAATCCAACCTCATGGTGGTTGCAGGATTCAGGAATCCTGCCACAAGAGTAATAAAAAAAACTCAGGTTTGGAAATGATTGTATGGTTTGCAACTCATTAGCGGAGTGAATGTACCTCAGTGTTTCAGCCAGTGGTTTTCTGTTCTTTCTCCAATATGGAATCTTCGAATTTGGTAGTTACCGGTACGAATAAAAGCAACTTTACATTGACTTACCAAATGAAGATCATCATGGATAGATGGGCAGTTGCCCAACCAGCCCAGGGTTTTCGCATCATTTGACCAACGACAGGCACAGGCTAAGGAAGCTGAGCGGAACTCCAACTCCAATGAGTCGAAGGTTCCAACCCAGGCAGGGTTTTTGATGAATCTTTCCATTGGGCAGGGTTCTAACATCACCTCAAAAAGGGGCTTTAAATAATTCTAAATGTCTGAAAATGGTGTTTTTGTCCACCTTTTTTTGATTACATCTGTACAATCAAGGGAATTTGAAGCATGGGAGGTTGATGTATGGCTCATGTTTAGATTGCCCCATTGGCGACCCGGAGCGATTTGACTATCAATGATCGATAGGTCTTCTGAAAACGCTGTAATCGTTTTGGAAACGTATTCAGGACAGATTTGATTGTGTGCATGAAATGCCCTTGTTTACCAGCTATGGCTGTCAATTTGTTTTATCCCATTGTAACTGAAGCAATTTGTCACCGGCCTAAAAACGATGAGCATCAACAGATAAAGATTCGTATTCGAAAGCACGGCTAAAGTATTTGTTACTGTGATGAAAACACTTGCGTTCCTCAGCATTGAATTCATTGCTTGCATGATCTTCCTTCATCATCATCTTCATCATCGTCATCATGTCTTTGGATTTCAGTAGGACCTTTCTCCGGAAGGAGGGGTTGATGAAATTGCTGTGACTCCACTGCTGGGCAATGTTCATCGCAATTGGTTTTTGGACCGAAAACCCATTTCAAACATACTTTGGGATTTAGAATCACTTAAAAATGCGAGAATTCAGAGAAGTAAAGTATCTATCTTAAGTTATAAAAATTTTGAAAGTCTTGGGAAAGTAGTCAAAACATGTCTAAGACCAGTCGAGATTTCAAGGCCTGGTTCTCAGGTCAAAATACCTTGGGTTTTGAAGACCGATCCACTGCACCTTTTTCCACTGTTCGTCAGGTCCAAGAGGATCCAGTGGAGTTCCCTGACGCAGAAGCGACAGGTAACAACCTCAGAGTCAGACGAGGTTTGTGTGTGGAATTGCGAGATATTTTCTTCATTGCTTCCTCTAATGGGGAAGGTATAACAGAAAATGGTCCTTTTTCCATCCATTTTCCAATCTTTCCATTCATCTAATGGAAAACCGGCAGCCAGCCCATGTTAGCCCGCCAGCTGGTGAGAAGCCTCCTCAAGGGTAGGATTCCCACAAAAGCATCCTGTTATTCTCAACGTTTCCTAGGATAGGCTCAATCATCACACTTAACCATCAATCGACCACAAGTTGACGTTTGATAATAAGGGATATGGCTGCGCAGTTGTACCCCACTCTAAGAAAGTAGCGTCCTGCGATGTGATCTCATCAGGGAATTGGTTTGGATCTCTGATAACCCTCAACCCGTCTCAGTTGCAGATGTCCGGGATGGCACTGTGCCAGTTCGCATTTTGAAGAAACATGATCCTTGCAGAAGAAACAAGTAACTAGGTGGTGGTTTCAAATATTTTTCATGTTTACCCTTACCTGGGGGAATGATCCAATTTGACGAATATTTTTCGATTGGGTTGAAACCACCAACTAGACAAATGTGGAAGTCTGGAAAAGTTGCGCTGTTATATGGGATGATTCGCATTTGTTTGGTGGTTTAGCTTTTTGACCTTCAAAATCAAGGACCCGAAAATCCAGTGATTGCCAACAAAATTGAATCCCAGGGGACCTTAGGTGGGCCGCTCCTATTTTTTGAAGATACCTATTTTTGAAGTCACCAGAGGGATCCAGAGGGTATACACTCCCCATATTGTTGATGAACATTTCATCCAGCAAACAAATTTGGGTGGTTCAAATACTGTGATTCATAGGATATTTGTAGATATTTACTGTATCGACTGACTTGAGGGCAAATGGAAGTATTTGCCTCGAAAAGCAAACGCCCTCATCTTGTTTTGGGACTGGGGAAGGAGTACTAATACCGATTGTCAAAGGGGGGGAGTTCCCATAACGTGAAGTTGTTGATGGCTGGAATTCGGCACTGAATTGATACTGAGTCAGTCACTGACCCATTTTACAACCGGGATTTTAAACATCCCAGGTGATTGGCCTCAATCATCAACCATGGTCAATCATCATGTGGGAATTTTTAGCAAAATCCAAGTCATTGATCCATATTGATCCCACTTTCCCTTGTGTGACATCCAAACCCTTCTGTAAAACCCCCGAGCTTACTTTTTGGACCTGGAGTTGAGAGATGGATGATCAACTGCACCGGGATGATGTCTTTTTCTGTTACATGGAGAGTTGTTTGGATCCTCGGAAAACTGAAAAAAAAACGAAAAGATTTATTGATGTTTCTCCATGTTTATCCACTGATTTCATATTAGGGATTACTTGTTTAATTAAGTTGATCAAATGGTTCTTTTTCTCGGGGGCTTAGGAGCTGGAAATGATCTTCATCCGAGGTGATCAAGAGGTTTGGGAGGACATTCACGAGGCGTCTGGTGTTTTGTCATTGGCTTCTGTTGTGTGACGATACGTAAGGATGCCGGAGGTCACTCGAAATCAAAACAAGAAGCAGAAAAAGTCAGCCTAGAATTTCCACCAGGTTCATTGGTCAATCGAAATAGATGGAAACATTTTAAAATCTGAACAAATTGTGACCACAATGTTGGTTGAGGCGGTTCAAAAATCGCAGTTTGTGGCAGGAATCCTCCTCATTACAGAATTTGGAACTTGCCTAAGGAGTTGAGTGGCAGCTTAGGTGACGAAAATGATGGAATGTCACCTGGCACGTACAGCAACCCCTTCACAAAATTAGGATTTCGGATTGGAGGATTTCCGAGCCCAAATTGACTAACATGTCAGATCCCTTTGCTAGGGTGACTTGAAGCTTTGGGGAGGTCGATGCATCTGTCATCAGAAATTTGAAGTGATTTAAGCTTCAAGATTTCAGGCTTCTTTGCCGAAACACAGAACTAAAATGAACTAAACATACATTTTACATTCACGTAAACACATATTGGGGCAGAACTTGTGAAATGATCACATGTTCATATTCCCTCACATGGGATCACTTCGCAGGCAGTGCTCTTCGAAATGTTCGACGACGCAAAGGTGTCCACACCCAGATATGGAGCCAAACGAAACCGCCGACCTGAAGCTGGGTCCAATTTGGGTACCAAAAACTTGGACCACATGGGACCGGTTTCATCTTCCCGACATCTATTTTTGGGATCGATGATTTTGAGCCTCCAAATGTAATATGATTTGTTGGTTTCATCAATGTAGAAGGATATATGCACTGACCTTTTGGGGTTTTCCAACCTGATTTTCATGTGAAAACTTCAGGGGCATCTAGAACACCGCTTAACGTCGTACCCAACCACTAATCTAGGATTTGGAAGAATATTTGAAGGTTTTCCAGCCTGTTTTCTGTTTTTGAACCACGATGCCAGTCACATGAAAATCACTTATTCTCATTTTATTTAGATTGTTCGTTTATGAATCTTCACATCATCCATAGTCGCATAGTGAGACCAAAATCCACCTTTTTTTCCCGTTAGGAATTGATGGCAGTGGAATCCATTTGAAAGATCCCAATGACTTTCCGATTAATTAATTATGACTTCACTAGTTCTCCATTTCTCTCAGCCTTTGCAATTAGCTTATTGCAAAAGCACACGGTAGGCTGTGGAGGAGGCCTTGTTGCGCTTCGCTGGAAGCTCGCACCAGGCAGTGACCAGAAGAAACGTCAGATTTTTAGCAGGCATCCTTGTCATCCCGCTTCGCTTTAAAAGTTGGCATTCTTGGTGGGGGATCATCCCAATTTCTGGTTACGAATTCTCTTTAAGCCAAGATGGACTTGCATTTTGAAGTACGATGTTTTCAGTGCTGCTTCCATGAAATATCCTGTCCAACTTGAAGACTGAAGAAGCATTCCTGTCCACTTACTCAGAAGCAGAGCTTTGAATTTGCCTGGCAATACTTTAAGTGTCTCTAAATGGTCTCTGTATCAAAATGTTAAAAGCTTCTGTTGGGACTTGAGCCAAGAGCAGTGCATTATTTCGGGCAATTTTCGGACCACGGTATGTCCAACCCAACTTCTGGGGAGACCTGTTAGATCATACATGGCTTCGGTTCCTCTTAACACCAAACCTGTCCTGGTGGTACACGGGATTCAAGATGAATGGGGATGACTTGTGGCCTGTAACTGACAGGTGTTTTCTTTCAATCCTTCAACCAATCCTTCTCTATTATTCTGTTCTTTATCTAATATATTTTGAAATACAGTCTAGATTCTATTTGAGGTAGTAATTCACTATACAGAACTCACTGATAATGTCCTTATGGTGAACTCCTTTGCTACCTTTTGAGCTGTTTCTTTGTTTTGGAGAAACTGAATCCTTTGACAGGCTGCGCGTGCTTTGGAAGCTTTGCTTGCCAGAGCCGAGACGAAGGCTGTTGAAGGCGGAGCAATTCATGTGATTCATAGTGGGTAACCAAAAAAAGAGGACCAAACCCGAAGCCCCAATTCGAATGGTTTGTTGATATTCCCAAAAAGACCTGAAAAACAGGTTTTGGGGTGCTGCATACATTATGAATTGGCCAGATTCATGGCGATGAGGATGAAGATGCTGGCATTTTCTCATCGGGATGCAGTTAGACGGTCGCAAAGGGCGAAACGCCAGAAATCATACCAGATTTGCAACCCCAACACCGATGCTTATCCAAAACTCACTTGGTGCATCTTTGACGCGAACACGTTGCAAAGATGCATGGCATGGCTTAGTCGATACGCATATTTTTTGCTAATTGGACAATCAGTGACGGGTATCGCCCTGCCATGGTGTTATTAACCACTTATTGGTCTTAAAAATGATATTACTGTACAAGTGCAACCAACTGATAATCCAAGTAGGAGGCCATGAATTCCAATAGTTGCCAAACTTATGGTTTGGATTGTCCAGCAGAGGGATCTTCTGTCAGGAGAAGATGACTTGGACTATGATTGCGCGGACCAGGTCTGGAACCAATCAAGACTCCGTGCTCGCAGGGCATAGAGGCATCCATCAATGTTTTTGAAAGGATTTTTATGGACCATTACTAAAATTGCCCATACTTCAAAAAAAGCATATGAATCTCGTTTCGGATTTGAGGTGAAGAGGGAGGTGAGGTCACAATTTCTGACATAGCTATGTCATGTCCTTTGAGATCATAGCACACAATCGTGTTGAAACAGGTTGCAGAACTTCAGGAGGAGCTATGGGAGCTGAGTGAAAAACTGTCTTGCGCATTTTTGGGTTTTTTGGGATTTTTCGGATATCCAACAGAAAAACTCACAGAATTTCAAAGACACGTAGAAGCTGATGATACACCAAGAAAGAGCAAGAATTTTTGGATGCTGTTGTTTTTGATGCTTGTTTTCCCAGAACTGCACCAGCAAAAAAGACACTGAGCTGCTGGGGCATGTTTCCCAATCAAGTCTCCACTGTATTGGTTTCTGTCATGAATTTTGTTCACAACCCTATGCTATAAACAACGATATGACGGATTTTTGGTTCATGGTTTTTCGTTCAAAATCTGCAAGGATTGGGACGACGAAGAGGTTGAGGAAGGTGGCATCAATGAGGTGCCCACCGTTGCTGAAACAACCACGAATCTTTTGGGAATTCGTAGGTTACAGGTTTTCCAGTTTTTGTGCCCTTTTTTTTTGATAAATCCCGGGAACACCCGAAATGATGAATTTCTTCTGGGAAATATCTTTAACAATGATGATCATGAGTTCTCAGTGGTTGGGTCTATGAATGGACCCAAGACACCCAAGACATGATGAGCAAAAGCATCCTTGCAAAAAGGGGTGTTTGTTGAGCCAAAACCATAGAGAATTCCTTAGGACCACAGAGTTCCTTTGAGTTCAGGAGGAGTTTACCTTTCCACTAGTCCACCACGACACTTTACACTGTCAGCAGGGGATCCACAGTTTACCATGTGTTGACATGACAAGATTTGATGTTCTACTGCTCTTTGCAGGAGGCACAAGTCCATGAAATCATGCTTGAAACAAAAAGTTTGAAGTTTGGTAGATGGAGTTTGCTTTTGCAAAAGGGCATTTCTGGGATTTTCTCAATGAATGCTCACTTCTTTCTTCTTTCCAGGGGCGCGATTTATTTACAGCACCTGCCACGACAAGTGACAAGGCAAAAACACCAAATACTGCGCCTGCCACGACAAGCAACAACTCCTTCCACTCCTCTACTTTATGCTACTCTACTTTGGGCTTCTCTAGTACTCGGTTCCTTTAGTAGCTCGACTCCTCTACTTTACACTGCTCTCCTTCTCGACTCCTCTAGTTCCTCTACTGTGTTTGTGGTAATTTTCCAGGGTCCAAACGTTGAAAGTCTCTCAACTCAACATCGTTTGATAAGTAAAGTGTTTATTTCTTTAAGAAATAGAAGCGTGTATTTGCATAGATTGATACTTACAATTACAATCATATGTATATATACGGAGTATACAAATGCAACTGTTTGTACTAATTTATAATGTATATATTTACAATTTATATATGTATATAAACATTTTCACGTATGTAATCGCTTTCATTCATGTATCCCAAAATGGGAGATTCTCTGCAATTTTTGTTAGTAGGTGCAACGGCTTCACGGGGCAAAGCGAGTCGTGGCCATGGCTGAACACCCCAAACGTAGGAGAGAGGACTAACGTAAGGTCTCAATTTTGGGCTCAGACCTGAGCAGAAGCACAACACTTGGATTGTCCATAGTTTCATTTGTTCATATGGTAAGTCATGGGGTTGTCATGCATGATCTTCAACATCACTAACGTTTCACCTGGTGCAGGAGATGTGGTGTTGTTTTTGTGGTGAATGGATTGAAGACGATGAAACTGCTGGCGTAGCAGAGGACAAAGAGCAGTTTTTGTGTGGAAATCCGAAAAAAAAAAACAGGATGGCTTCATTTAACTTTAGAAGGTGGAAGAATTCCTCGAGTGTTTTGAAATTGAGAAACAAGTTTCCAATTTCTCCAAAGTTGATACTTCCCTGGTGTACCAGGGTAAGCCAAAGATTTTGAACATCAGCAGCAACATCCGATCTCTTCGTACCCTCCACACTCGAATCTATGTAGCTTTGAAGTTGAGATTGAAAGAGGTGTCCCTACTTGAAGTTGGGCCAAAGCTGAGTGACTTCGAAAAAATCCAAAGGGTTAGGGCACTTGCTTGGAAATGACTTCATGTGTTTGATTCATCCAGATTTGATTCTGACAAGATTAGCTCAAAACCCACCAGGATGGACAGCTCTACTGTGGCTGGTGTCAGCACCCGAGTATCGACATCATTGTGATTCTAGTTGTCATTCAGTCTGTTCAAGTTGCACTAGGGTTTTTTGAAGGATTTAGACTCAGACTGGCAAGTTCAAAGCAACACTGTTCTGCAAACCCCACTGTGTATTTCTTGTTGTTGCTTGGCCTCACAGAAATGTGAACAGCGATCAGCTGTTGGTTTATAGTACCTTCCTATTTTTGTGGAGATCCCCGTCATTAACCAACCAGCAAATTTCCGCCGTTTCATGTCACCGTTTGGTCGGCTGAGTATTTCCGTTGCCGAGGTTGGGATGATTGGCAAGGCGATGAGGCGCCGGAGGAGTTGCCTCCGGTCCAAGCACCAAAGCGGCGCTGGGGGAAAGAAGAGGCGGGCCACCAAAAGGGAGGGATCATCAAATAATTCATCTAAAATCACGAAACTACCAAAAGCTACCCCCAACGATCAAGAAATGCAAATCGGTGGAAATCTTGAATGACCATCGAAAATGGTGCATTTGTTGGCGATTTCGAGATTCCATACCATTTTCCGGGGAGGTACTTCTTGACTATTTTGGACTTAACAGTTCAGTTTTTAACTCACAGTGTGCCTTCTAGGGAAAAGCCCCACAAAGCGCCAAATTACAGAGTTTGGAGATGCCATCTTGCAAGACTTAGCTTGCACTTGGGAAAGAAGCTGTGAACGGTACCTAAACCATCATAGAACTCATCACTTCAGATCAGGAGCTATGGATCTGCTAGAAAATCAAAAAACGTTTCTGAAAACAAGATCGCGCTTTCGTTCACATGTTTGATCCGTGCTTGAAGATTTCCACCTCGATTTGCCTCACGCATATTTTGCTTTGCTGATGTTGGGCCACCCCAAATTGTTGGATGTGTTTTTTTCACATCGGATTCCCAGACAACTCCTAGTTCCCAATTCACCCTGGTTCTTGGTATTTCTTTCCAACCCTACTCAGAACGAGGGCCAGCTGGCCCAACACCTACTCAGATGTTCCGTTGGAAGTTGGATGTTGAAACCCATTACAATGAGGCATATGATGCTATTACATGTATAGTTACATACATATATTATTTTGATATTATATTTATGTATATTGATAGAATAATTTTACATTTTCGAAGTTAACAGTTAGGGTACTGTATGTAATTATGTATATACATGTTTAAATTCACAGCCTGGTGAAGTACCAACCATTGACCCTAAATCCATTCCCTTCCGAGACGTTGAAGCATCTTCCATCCGCCCTTCCGTGACATCTGAGGCAGCTCCGAAAGGGCCTGCAGCACCGGGTCCGACACTGGGCCGTGCCTTCTTCGAAAGTTTGGATGGCGCTCCTACATGGGCAGAAGCACCAAAGAGACCGGAAGCAGGTCGGGGGTTGTGGGGAGACACTTGGAAAGGCAGGAGGGTGGATGACACACACACTGGCATACTCACCTGCCACAAGAGAGTCTTGACATAGCTTTGTGCATGAGTTTTTTTGTCCTTGTGGATATTTCCACATGAAATTCAACAGCATTATGACTCACAAAAGGGTCTTCTGATGCTTATAAACTTATAAGCCATTTTGTGGGCATCCTAATACCAAGATGTTTGCCGACTCGTGGAGGTGGAAAGGAGCTTGTTGCCCTTCTACCGAAGGAGGCGCACCGGAATCACCTGAATGTTGTTTTTCCATGAAGAAAAGTTGGTGATTTTGTTTTCAACGGCGATCCATGTCCGTTTTCGGTGGCTTTGAAACAGCGCACTTCAAAAGGGCGTAAAATGATTGGGGTTTTCCAACCTATGTCAATGTTTAGTGATGTTTATGGAGGATATCTAGTAAACCCTGTGAAAAGTTGATGCTTCGGAAGGATGCACGGAACAGCTGTAACCCCATGAAAGATGGAAGAGTTTCATGATCCTTTTGCTTAGTCCAGGATTTCCTCCGCCAGCCATAGTCCTAAGTAAATATCTAGAAAGATGATCTAGGCTGAGATGCTAATTTTCATCCGAGGAACGGCCCAAGAACTCGCACAAATGTTCCATCAAATCCATCCATGCAGAATCTTTTTTTGAGAGGGCACCACCAGGAGACTGTGAGAGGGTTTTTCCAAGGCCTACGTCTCCAAAAGAAAACATAGCCAGGGTTGCAGGTTTCTCCCCTATACATTTTCGTTTGCTACAGATTTCCCCGCTTTGGCGGCTCGATGCGCTGAAAGTGCAAAGACCGTCAGGCAACCCCATCCCAAATTCTGTAACTGGTGAAAGATGTTCGATACGGCTGCAAAGACAAAACATGAAAAATCAAACATGTCTAGGATCATTTCCTCGTAGTTTTGGCAATACAAGCTTGCAAGGCTTTACTTTGCTTTGGGTGAATTATCTGCCAAAAATGGCTAAACATTTCCGGAATGTGAAAATTGGTGAATTCTTTCCGATCGCTACTTACTCTATCCCTCACTAGAACTCGCCGTAAATAGGTGAAAGGATCACCGAAGCAGACCCAAAATTGAGCGAATTGAGTCAGGTTGGGTATTCGGCACTGCAATAATAGAAGGAAATTGGTTTAACCTCGGATGCCATCCTTTCAAAAATGGTCACATCAGGGCCATCAGGGATCACGTTTTGTTCCAAGCTTAACTTGCCATAATCCTGGAAGTCATTTGCGGTCACGCCCAGGAGCGAGGCACAGATGCGGTGGTCAAAGGTGCGGAACTTGATCGAACAGTTGACGGCTGGACAACCGATTATGAAGATTCCTATTTGCTATAAATCAATGAGGGATTTCCAGCCAACTACATGTCAGTATACCAGAGGGTACTGGTTGCCCAAAAAATAGCACGCTGGATTTTGTTTGATTGCCATGATGGCTGCCATTCCCACAAATTCATTTTCCCTCTCAGGTACTGCTCGTGCCACTTTGCAAGTGCCCAAAGCGGCAGCAAACTCCACCAAAGCGTTGGAGCAAAGTGGGGAAAATGCAGCGACAAGGTGGGCAATGACATTTTAGTTGAAAGCATGCAACCAAAACACGAAGAAAAGAGATCCAGAAAATCTTATATGTTGGCTCGTGGTTACGTTTCCCATGTCTGCGCTTCTTTTACCAAAAAGGGAAGTCTGAAATTTTGAAAGGACTCTGCCAGATCAGGTTGCTCACATTTTGGAGGGGCAAATTTCTCCAGTTGCCATCAGTGGACACGCGTTTTCATATCATCTATCAAGCCTATTGCAGGTGCGAGAAGTTGCTGCGCTCGATCGAGCCGGCCCTGGAGGAGCTGAAAGGGGAATCCTCTTCCCTTGGAAATGGTGCGAGCGAAAAACATCGAAAGACTGTTTGGTGAATCAGCTTATGGTGGAGTCAGATACGTTTTGTTTGTGACATGATGTGATTTTTTGCAAGTTATATCAATTTAATATCAATTTATGACCCTTCCATCGTTATCTGATATTATTTTGATTGCTGGGACTGGGGATTGTCATTCCCCTGGAACCCTTCGTGATCTAGCTGAGCTGATGTGATTGAGTGGTGAATCTTGTTTTTGATTTGTGGATAGATATCATTGTGATAACAGCACCAGGTAAATCGAATGCTGACCAGGAACACAATCATTTGCATGATTCACAGGTCACGACTGTTTTACTTCGTGCGTGATTGGAAATATTTGGGAATGTGAAGGAAGATGAACAAAGATTTCATGAAAAATGTCATGATATGGGAAAAGAAGCTGCTCAAGGCCGGCTTTTCTTCGATCCTTTGGGAGCTGATATCAGCATGACAGGACAGCATTGTCGAGTATTTGGTGTCTATGATTTCATCATCGTCTTCAGCGCCTCGGACAAACACCCCGAGTGAAACCTTGCACACTTCAAAGTCCTTCACGCATAAAGGTTGATTTTTGGGTTTGGAAAAGAAGCTCGGCAATGCTTGTCGGTATTTCAACAAAGACGTGCGTATTACCACTGCCATGCTACTTCGCTGGGAGAAAAATTGAAACCACCCACTTTCCGCAGTCAAAATGTGCAAGAACCCGACCGAGGAAGATCTTTCTGAGATTCAGGAAACTGTCGTTGAGATCTTGGAGGTTGAGCGTGTTGATGCCATTCGATTGGATCTTTTAAATTCTTTTAATTTGATTTGATTCGATGCCAATGGCGAGTATTTTAGAGGGTTTGACAATCCGGCTTGTGTGCCCCCAATCTTCACAAACGACCAATTTCCAACTCTTGTGATCAAATTTGACTGGTGTGATTGTCATCGCAAACATCACAGCTTGGTTTCATTGGTGCTAGAACTCAGATATTCAAAGTGGACGCCGCTTTGGCTTGGGGCTCTTTTCGAGGGCCTGCATTGGACACAAACGACTCGAAACAACACGCGGGCATTGTCGCAGGCACACGATGTCCCTGCCAAAATCATCGCGGGCATTTCTGCAGACTTGAGCACAAAAAACAGAATTTGTATTTTTTGGTTTAGGGTTTAGCTTAAAGATAACCGATTGTGATAAAAGGAAATAATATTGAAAAGATTCATCCAATAATCAATTAATAATCTGAACCACCGGAATTTATATTATATGATATTTTTTAATAATAACAATAAATATATATAATTTTGAAAATAATAAATAAATAATAAGGATTTATATTTTTTATAATTGCTAAAAGAAAAAATATATATTTATATATAGATTATATATTATTTTTATTTCTTTGATTAAAAAAAAATAATAATAATTTGAAATATATAAATCTAAAAATCTAAAATATATAATAAAATGATTAATTTCTAAAATATATTATA
>DF242907.1:26315-57139 GCA_000507305.1 Breviolum minutum Mf 1.05b.01 | reverse complement strand
TGTTCAAAGTGCTACGGAATGGACTGCTTCGGTACATACTTCACACATGTCCAAACCTAATGCAGCTCGTGTTCTAAGTGCTACGGCATGGACTGCTTCGGTACATACTTCACACATGTCCAAACCTGATGTAGCTCGTGTTCTAAGTACTACAGCATGGACTGCTTCGGTACATACTTTACACATAGGTACCTGGACCTTCGAAGGTTCCTTCGAAGGGTTGCGACCTTCCAAGCTACCTTCGAAGGGTCGGACCTTTGAAGGTACCTTTGAAGGTCCCCTTCGAAGGTACCTTCGAAGGGTCGCGAGCTTCCAAGCTACCTTCGAAGGGTCGGGACCTTTGAAGGTACCTTTGAAGGTCCTCTTTGAAGGTCCCTTGAGAAGGTCGAAGGGCTCAGCACCTCCCCCACCCCCGGCTCCCAGCAGAGGACCTTCGTTGAAGGCTTGAAGGGTCCAGACCTTCGAAGGTACCTTCGTCGAAGGGTCTTCACACACCCCCAAGTTGAATGAGTGCCATACACCAACTGTAACAGGTCTTAGCTGGTACCGTCACCCCATTTCAACAGTTCGACTCTATGGATAGAACTTCGTGGAAATGGATTGCGTGCACATAGTTTTGCACGCAAAGCAAGCTTCCAGCGCAAAGTTCTTGCTAACGCACGTGAGGACCCTATGAGAGACTAGTAACTAGGATGCTGTGAGCGTGACATGGTATTGTTGGAACTGGAGAATAAGGTGCGGGCAGTTTTTCTTAAACTCTTAACACTCTGTCATCGTGTACCGTCGATGACTTGACTCGGAATGGTTCTCTTGACTTATTCGACCTTGGAGGACTAATATGTTTGTGAATTTGTTTGATTAATTCGTTGATTGATCTGATTTTGTTTTTTTACCACGACTTTGGATTTGTCCGTTCCCCGTGTAGTTTCAGCTGACTGAAGGGCGAACGGCCCGGGACAGAACACGTACTCCAGCAGCTTGCGGCCAAAAAAAGGGAAGTGAGGCGCGGGGAGAATGCTCTTCCTCTGTGGGCATTGTTGATGTTATTATCTTAAATACTCATGGGGTGGAGACTACAGCGGCTTTCTATGACAGGGAACTATGTGGCTCAGTGTAGCTGATGAAGTCTTTGCAGCGTTGGATTTGCTTATGGGAAGTGATGACATAAACATTGGACGGTAAAATGACCTTCTCAGTTGTGTATAGCACACGGCCATTGGCTGGCATCTGTCATTGCCTTGCAAATGCACTTGACTATGCGTCTATATTCACGTTGTTAAGGAGCTGAGCAAGATGCTTTGGTGGTCTTCGTGAAATTTATGAGTTGTGGGAAGTTAAGCTATTTCATTGTGGAGAAGAGAGTAGGGATTTTCGATTGCGTCGGTTTCGCTTTTTTAAAGTTGTCCTTTGGATAACCAGTGAAACGGCGAGTGGTGAAATTTTCATATCTATGAAAATAACGGAGCTTTGGTTCAAGGTGTTGTGGCAACAACAAATATCTTGCAAGTAAACAATTGACATAGTCACATTTCAGTTGATCATTCTTCTTTTGAAATTTGCAGCGGAAAGGGGGTTTAGCAGAGCCATGGATGACGAAGAAGGTGAGCAGGCCTTGAAAGGCTTCAGATCGAGATGGAGTGAGAGAGCCAAACCTTCAAGTGAGGTGGGGAGTCAGGCTGATAACCGTGATAGAAATCGTAGTCCATCTTTTGACCTTGAGTTGCAGGGTAAAAATCTAGATGATGAATTAGCTACCATCTTAAGAAGTGAGAAGCCCATTGAAAGTGAAGCACAGTCCTCTGCCGAATTTGAAGTAATCCCTGATAGAAATCATGGAAGCACTTGTTCAAAAGAGGCATCAGAAGCAATGGCTACTAATGCATTTGTCCGGAATGTAAGTTGGTCTAATTTAGTCCTTCCTTGGGAAAGTGATTTCATGTCTCAGATTTTTAGCGATTCATCGTTGCCTGACCAGAAGCTCTCGTTGCCAAGTCAATGGAATGCCGAAGTAGTCACAGCTAGACCAAGCAAACCTGAGGTTAAGGTCCCACCAGTGCCAGTCGACGCAGTGTTCTCCAGACATGTGAGACAGATTAAAGAAGAGACTTTTTGGGAACAACGCAGCAAGAATTCAAAACATGCTGTAGCTAAATGGATCTTGTTCTTGAAAAGCGATCTGTCCGCCAGCCAGGTTGGGTTACAAATCGAGAGTGACATGGATGCTGCAGAGGACATAGTGCTAGCCGTGCTAGGCGTCAAGTCACCTGGTACCGCTCTCAAACGTGCTAATTCAGTTTTATCATATCATAGATGGCATTCAACAACGTATGACACTTGTCCGATCCCTTTCGTTGAAAGTTGCTGCTGGACCTACATCAAGTATCTCAAGGATACTGAAGCACCAGCATCAAGGGCCACTTCGTTCGTTCAAGCAGTGAGGTTTTCTCATTACATCTTTCATGTAGGAGGTTCTGACTTAGTCATCAATAGCCGCCGCATCATTGGCCTTGCCGATATCCAGTTGTCACTGAAAGTTTCAACGAGACAAGCCAGGCCGTTGTCCGTAGCTGAAGTTTCGAGGTTGCATCAAATAGCAGGGTCGTGTGATACTCCGTTGATCGACCGAGTTGTCGCCACGCACTTTTTGCTTATGATATATGGTAGATGCAGGGCCAGCGATACATGTGCAGTTGAAAGGATTCATCATGACAATGATCACAAAACTGGGTTTGTAGAGCTGTCAACACGACAGCACAAATCGAGTAAATCAGCAGTTACCAAATCATGGCTACTCCCAATAGTCATTCCGTGTTTCGGCGTTGCAGAGCCATCGTGGGTGCAGTCGTGGTGGGAGTGCAGAGTTGAGGCAGGGTTGAAAGTTTCAGGTGAAATAAAAGGACCTCTGTTGCCAGCCCCAAAGATGACAAGTGTTGCATCGGAGATCACTTGGACTTCTCGCCCAATGACATGTGTTGAGATGAGTGGTATGCTTAGATCTTTTCTTGGTGTCGAGGACGATCTTTTTGTGACAAGCCACTCAATGAAAAGCACCACCTTATCGTGGTCATCCAAAGCTGAGATGCCGCGTGAGTATCGCCGCATTCTCGGGCGGCACTCCTCAGCCGTGAAGGAGGCAGATTCAGTGTACGCTAGGGACCTGAGTTTCGGTCCGGTCAGAGCCCTTGAAAGGGTGTTCGTCATGATCCGTGACAAAAGTTTCTCGCCTGACGGTCCAAGATCACAATTCTTTCCATTGACGCCTCAACCGGGGGCTGCCCCTGCATTTCCACCGACTCCTGTGTTTCAAGCAAATGCACCAAAGACACCAACAGCTGCATTGTTTCCAGATTTGCCTGGCCCTCAAGAGGGTGCTGTGTCCAAGAGTGAAGTTGTAGAAGTCAAGGAAGAAAATTCTGAAGCTGATGGTACGTCAGGACGCGGAATCACAGTATCCGTAGCCGATACAATCGAAGTGTCAAGTGATTCAGATTCAGCCTCGTCATCGGAAGCTGAGACCGAGATGCAGAGCTCAGCAGATGAGCAAAATTGTGTGGGGCACATCGAACCTTCGCAAAAGATTCCTAGGTTATCCGAGTCTCCGCAGTTGAATGAAGTCTGGCTGCAGAACCCATCATCCAAGATAGTCCATGCAGTCGCAGTTCATGACGCCATGCCTGGTGTTGTCCCTATCGCAAAGTGTGGCAGGAGAGCTGAAAGAAGTTTCAATTCAGTTGCTGTGTTGAATGATTGGACGGCGAAGTGCCGTGTTTGTTTCAAAGGTAGAAGACAGCCAAAAGTTGGCTAAGCCAAAAGTTGGCAGCTCGAAGTGAGCAACTGTCAAAGTCTGACGGACCATCGAAGTGATGGAAAAATTGGTGGAAAGAAGTTTTCCGTGGTGCTTGTTGTTATTTGAGTGTCTCTTTTTCTGAAGTCTCTAAGTTTGAGAAAGACGTGAACAACAGTCAACAGTTGACCGATGTTGGTGAGTTGGTGTTTTTAGTCGGCATGCCTTGCATTGAGGTGATTTCATGTTTCTGCTTATCTAGTAGTCGTGGAGTAAGATGGATTTACGGTAATTTCGGAAGTTTGTGGTTTTTACCGTAAATTGCTTTTGGTGACATGGCCATGTTTACCAGCAACATGTTTACGGTTTTTGTGGAAGTTTACGGTTTCGTGCTTACCCAGTTGTTTTGAAGTAAGATGTGTAACTTGTATTTGCGGAATGTTTGATCTCAGTCATGTCCCAATTTCAACATGAGTCTTCACGAAGAGCATGGAAAGATTTAGTGCCGCCTGCAGCCCCTTTCAACTTCAAGTGAATGCCAGTGTCGATTCAAAATGACGTCACTGGTGGATTCCGAAGCTCACTTGAGGAAGAGAGCTGATGAGATGGCCATGTCAGAGCGTAGGGTGAGGGCCATGATTGATAAGGGCATCACCACATTAGGAAAGTTGGCATTTGCACACGGCCAGCCAGGTGTGCCGATAGTGTCAGCTGAGTTTGATACGTTTTCCCAAGATGTTCTAGGTGCCATGGCCTCAATAGGTGATCGTGCTGTGTTGAAACGCCTGCTGTTCGAAGGTCACACCTTCGTGATAAGCCAATTAAAAGAACAAGTGACAAATCCAGAAGCAGCACAGACACGCAAAATCCCACAAGTAGAGAGGGATGCCAGAATGGAAGAGTTAAAAAGAAGGCTGCCAGGAATTCTCATCGAACGTCAGATGTCACCATCCCATGCATTGCTTGACCTGTGTGCCCAACAGCACGAAGCAAGGCAACTGAAGTATCTTAGTCCAGATAAATGTACCTCCCGAGAATGGGAAGTGTCCATGTCAAAGAGTGCAAGGCAGATTGAGATAGACGCAGATAAGTTAGTTGTGAAAGAAAAGGCAGAGACCCCAGATTGCACCGTTGCTGGAGAGATGGAGACTTTCGAAGCATTGAGACGCAGAGGTTTTGCATATTCGTTCGTTGACACTATCAGTTGGGAAACCCACGAGAGATACTTGATGATGTTGTTTGGTCATGCCAGAAGGTCTCCGCCACAAGGTTACCTTAAAACGACTCTGCAGCAAATCCTTCGTGCGGATCGTGCAGTGTTCACAAAGTTGATTCAAGACGGTGTGTCGGTTCGCAGAGATACCGTAACTGGTGACCTTCCTATGGATGACGCCTTGATCAATGCATTGGCCAGTTATGATGTCGGCTTCCATTTGATGCCGTTGCCCAAGCCGTCGCATCCGTCGCCACCGCCAAAAGCTGATGCAGCAAGGCCATCAAATGACCAATGGGTAAATGCAAACCCGTATAATCGTTGGAGTCCATACAAAGGTCATAAAGGCCACAAGGGAAAAGGAAAAGGTACCAAGGGCAAAGACAGGGCAAACCTGTTGCCACGTGCATTGCAGAATCGTGACAATGTTTCCACAGACCCCCACAATCGTCGTTTGTGTTTTGGGTTCAACCTGGGTCGTTGTGATGCAGCACCTGCAGGTGGGGAATGTAAGCATGGTTGGCATTTGTGCTGCCGTCGAAACTGCCAGGCCCCTCATGCGGAATGTGAGCATGATCGTCAAGCGAAAGGGTCTTGACTAGCCAGTCAGACCTTTGAAAAAGTTTCACAGATGTCAGGTGAGGACATATCTAATGCAGTAATTATCGAAATCTTCGCTGGAACTTCAAGAGTCACCGCTTGTTTAAGACAGATAGGTCTTCGTAGTTGCTTCGGAGTAGATCATGTAAAAGTGAAAAATTTATCAGGCCCAGTTTCAGTTGCAGACTTAACAACGCCTGAGGGGGTATCACTCTTAATGAGTTGGATAAACACCCGTGTAGTTCTTGGGATTTTCTTAGCTCCACCGTGTGGAACAGCTAGTAGAGCTAGAGCCATAAAACTGCGAAGAGGTCTCAAGAGAAAGTTTCAAAGTGATCCAGTGCCATTGCGAAGCGATAGGCAACCAAACGGTGTATCTGGATTAAGTTGGCTTAACAAATTCAAAATTTCGAAGGCCAAAAAAAAAAAGTATCACTTAACGGCACAAATTGTGAAGCATTGTGTAAAACACGGCCTCTTGGTTTGTGTGGAAAATCCCCAGTATAGCCTATTTTGGGCAACCAGTTTTTGGCAGGAAGTCGCACATTTAGTTATGTACTCCACCTTTCATACATGTCAATATGGAAGCAAAAGATTGAAAAGGACGATGTTGGCACATAATCACTTAGCATTTTCGAATATCAACATGAAGTGTCCAGGTGTCTCGCCAACACATCGCCATGAAAAGTGGGGCCTAACTAAAACAGGTTTTGCAACCCAGGAAGAGACGGCATATCCTTTCATCCTTGCACGAGCAATTGCACATGCCTTCACAACGGCATTGTTGGAACTAAAGTTGAAGGCTCCAGCCGAAGTGTTTCATCAACTTCAGTCTGATTCGTCCCAAGTATTGCAAGCCATTCGTGGACAAACAGGTCTTCAACCTAAGGCCCAAAAATTACCACCAATCGTTCCTGAACATCAGACCTTGATTAGAGTCACAAACACCCGAGACAAGTTGCCTTCGTCCCAGTTAGCTTTTAGATTGAAAGCCGCTGTTGCTGTAACATGTACAGCATCACATAAAACCATCACTCTACCAGCTTATTCCAAGCTGGTTACTGAGCAACTTACAAACGATGCCAAACCACAAAAGGGGGATGAGAGTTCAGGCATCTGCAGTGAGTCAAGTTCATCAGTTGTTTGCCAAACTTGGGCAATCCCATGGAGCCCAATGCAGTTTGTTACTGAGGCTGCGAAATCGGGACACCCAGCCAGCATTGAGTCGTTTGCACCACCTGTCCTGCATGAAGTCACTGAGTTTTATAGCAAAACAAAAGTACATGACAGGATAAAATATCGTGCAGATCAAATCAAGTATTGGGTTGACAGGTGTAAAACATTAGCAGTAGATGAGTCTAAAGTACATGAAAAGTTACCAAACCATGCAAAGAAGTTGATGCGCAATAAAAGGTTTTTGTTGTGGCAAGAAATGTTGCAATCCTGTGGATATCAAGACATGGGTGTCGTCGCTGAAATGCAGAATGGCATTCACCTCACAGGTGAAACTAGCAGGACTAATCTATGGCCAGAAAAGTTTACTCCTGCTGCTATTAGTTGCGATGAACTTTCAGAGATAGGCCGCAGGGATAGACAGTCAGTGATAAATAAACCAATAGTGGCTGAAGATAATGAAGTTAACCAAGCTGTATGGCAACAAACCCTGGAGGAGGTTCAGGAAGGTTTCGTCGAAGGTCCATACCCCATGCAATCCATACCGGCAGATGTCCCAGTCAGCAAAAGGTTTGGTGTAGTTCAGGGCAGCAAGGTTAGATGTGTGGATGACTTCACTGGGTCATCAATAAATTTGGCTGTGCAATCATGTGAGAGTCCCCGACCTCATACCTTGGACGTAGTAGCAGGATTAATATCTATCATGATGAAGAAAAGCAAATTCACCAAAGCTTGGGTAGGAAGAGTCTTCGACCTAAAAAGCGCTTATCGTCAGTGCTTCATCCATGAGGATTCTTTGAAATATTCCTTCATAGGAGTGTATGACCCGAATGATGGTGTGGTAAAGGCTTTCCGCATGTTAGCGTTGCCTTTTGGCAACATAAAGTCCGTCCATTCGTTCCTAAGGATTTCGCATAGCCTTTGGTTCCTAGGATCTAAATTGTTCAAAATTCCTTGGACGAATTTCTTCGATGATTTTGTAACGATTGCTGATGAGTCCGAAGCTTCAAGCATGACAGAAACTGTGCACTGCCTTTTTCGTTTGCTTGGTTGGAAGTTCGCAGAAGGTGGTTCGAAAGCGCCACCATTCAATAAAACTTTCAGTGCTTTGGGAGTGAACATCGATGTTTCTAGCATGGCCAGAGGTGAAGTAAAAATTGATAACACTGAAAGTAGAAAGAAAGACTTGTGTGAGACAATAGGCACTTGCCTGAAGACAACCAAGTTGTCCAGACATGACGCATTGCGACTTCGTGGCAGGATGCAATTCACTTCAGGTCAAATATATGGTCGTGTGGCAAAGACGTGCTTGGGACATGTAACAATGCATGCATATTCAACTAAAGGTGTGGCGCTCAGTCCAAGCACCACAAAAGCACTGACACTTTATATGAATATGCTGACCAGTCAAGGCCCAAGATCTTTGTCGTGTCGGTCAACAAACACGTGGTATTTCTTTACAGATGCGAGTTTCGAAGTTGAAAATGATATTCCATATTCAGGCTACGGTGGCGTTCTTGTTTCTCCAGCTGGAAAGCCCACAAGATTCTTTTTTGGTGACTTGAGTAGAAACCATGTAGCGCTGTTGAATCCAAAAGGGTTGAAAACGATAATCTTCGAATGTGAATTTCTTGCAGTGTTGATTGCCTATAAAGTGTGGGCAAAGGAAGTCGCAGGATCTCAACTTGTTGTGTTCATCGATAACAACACAGTTCGTGACAGCTTGATATCTTGCGATACTTCAAATGCAACCGCAGCAAAAATTCTCAAGTCGATCCTGCAACTGGAAGATGACGTCAAAGCCCTGGCGTGGTACACGAGGGTACCTTCACCTTCAAACATCGCAGACGATCCTTCAAGAAAAAATTGTTCTTTCCTGAAATCTTTGAAATGCCAAGAAGATAAAATCAACATGGATGAAATACTGGCCAGTCTGGCCCTGGAATGAAATGGGGAGAAGTGCAGGCCCAGACGAATTCCCCAGTCAAAAAAGATGGTGCGTTAGCAGCTGCGAGTGGTTCACAACGAGTCTTTCATAAAGTTGTCCTTTGGATAACCAGTGAAACGGCGAGTGGTGAAATTTTCATATCTATGAAAATAACGGAGCTTTGGTTGAAGGTGTTGTGGCAACAACAAATATCTTGCAAGTAAACAATTGACATAGTCACATTTCAGTTGATCATTCTTCTTTTGAAATTTGCAGCGGCCCACTCATCAGCCGCCCAAATTGCCACTGCAAATTTCCTTATGTGTCTTAAGTCAGCAAGTTCAGTCGTCGCATTCGCTAGTCCGAGGTTTCCAGTTTCACCTCCTATGTATAGCTATCAGCCATTGGGGCCAAACCCAAAGCCTGAAGTGCAGGCCCAGACGAATTCCCCAGTCAAAAAAGATGGTGCGTTAGCAGCTGCGAGTGGTTCACAACGAGTCTTTCACACGTGGTTTTTTTTGCAATTATTGCATGACCTCTTTACAAGTAAGAGATCTTCTGACCGACAAGGCCACGAACTAGATCGGCTGCAGCGCAAAACCAATCGTTTCGTTGTTTCCAATATCATTGCTTTTCACACAGGTACATCCTGGTAGTGATGCCATTTTCTATTAGCCAACATCACTTTTTGTGTATAGTGCTTAATGCAGTCATGTGTTCCATGTTTTTGCATCATTCTTTATGTCGAGTGTAGCTGTTAGTTCATGATCCTGGATCCTGATACTTCAACATCTTTTTGCTGCATCGTGGAAGAAAGGAAACCCTTCAGATTTGCGACACGCATCCATCACGGGAATTGCGGTGATTAGACAGACAAGATCGGATAAGATAGGACAAGGCAAGGTAACACAAGATCAGATAAGATAGATAGTTCTTGATAAATAGATAATGGACAGATAGACAGATAGATGCATGTACGCTAGCACGTTGCGCTCTTGGTGCCAAAATAGAATGTATATTTATATTTGCAAATCATACACTGAGAAAGGGATGCATGAATCAGTGCGAAACAAGAGACATAGTGGTCAGTCCGCAGGATAATCAGCCGCATTCCAGCTGGAACCAATAGATCAGGAATTTGTCCCTGACACGGCCTAGGTGTATTGTTTGCAGCCAAATATTTTTCACCTTCCAAAATTTAAAATGTCATACATACTGTTGATGGAAGAAATCCTGCACCAACTGGGATGTACAAAATTGTGTTAATAATGGGATATTCTCTATATCAAATGGTGCATGAGTTCTTCCATCACCAGTATCATGCAAGTTGTCTGACAAACTTGCGAAACGATCCGGCAGGCATTCTTGCACATTCAACAAGCCGTTGGACGAGAATAGTGCTTGAAAGGTGGGATAAGCAATAGTACTAGGCATTGAGGAGTTCTAGCCACAAACATGGCGAATTGGTATACATTGCTCACATTATAGAAATGGGAAGAGAAACAAGAATGCACGGGTACTGCAAGCAAGACAAGAAACTATAGATCAGCAGTTACTAGCACTATATATACAGTATTCACGTATTCAATGTTGTTTTTGCCAGGCCATCCTGTCTTCCAGCGGCAAAGCGGAAATGAAAAAACAAACAAAATCCATCTGCGATTTCTGCGATTGTTTTGGGCCTATGGTGGTGTAATGAAACGCTAAAGGCAGTGAGCGCGGCCTGGAGTTCTTGTCAGCAACGACGGACTTTCGATCGATCTTGCGTATTGACAAGTATCTCTTGCGGATTATTTTTGTTTATGAAAGGTGCCAAAAGCAGCATGCAAAAGCGGCATCAGACGCAATCATCATTAAGTTCTGGTGTGCTTTGAAATAAAAGACAATTCTTTCAGTACTTGGTCACTTTTTTTTTGCAAAAAAAAACAAAGATATTGCCATATCATGTCCGTTTTGAACCAGGTTTGGGCAAATCAGGCTGAAAATCAAGGCATTGGCACAAATCACTGATTAGAATCAATGCAGGTTCGGTGCCTTGCGGAAAACCGAAGCGGCAAATCAAGTGTCTCAATTTACGGTCTGTATCCGAAGGATAGGAAGTCTTTAATGGAGTCTGAGTTGTGGGTCGCAATTGTGTCTATTTCAAAATTGTGCCGTCATAGTCCAGTGCTTCTCCTGCAGTGTCAAGGGAGGGGAGCCGATAAAGCTGCAGAATCATGGCAATTCCTCCTGTCAACTTGCAGCGTCGAAGCTTAAATCGGATTCAAGGGCAAAAACTTAAATCTTTTCAAGTGGTCAATCCCATTGCTGTATTGTGAAAATTCAAATCTTTCATTCTTGCAAAACCATCGAAAAATAATTGACACACCTTTGGTCTTCCAATGCAAGGATGCATCAGCAAGTGACAAATACAGAAACACAAAGTCTTATTTTCTGCAAGGTAACCAATATGTCCAGGACTGCTGATGGTGATGCGCGGGTCTGCTTTTCGAGCGGCAGTTGTCTTTGCAGTCGCCCTTGCAGTCATCCTATTGGATCTGCTTCATGATATTCCTGCATCCATTGTCAGCCCGTTGGCTTCGTGGGGGGAAGGGTGGTCCTACACACCTTTTGCTTTGTCGGAAACGAGTCACACGGAAACTGCTCGGGAGTGTCGCGAAAATGTCACGATTCTTGGGGTGTTTGCCCTTACCAGAGATATGCCATGTACTGCACTGTTTGAGCTGACACTGGGAAGTCTCTTGATTAATGTACCCGAGCTACGGTATTGCCCAAAGATTTTCCTCTTTACAGGGATGCGGAAAGCAGGCAGAACGGAGCTTGATCAAAAACGGTATGATGATTTTTTCAAGAACATAGAATCGTTGGCCATTCCGAATGTTGAGCTGATTTCTTTGCAGAAGCAAAGCACACTGATTGAGAGCATGCGATTCGGCATTTCACGCGTGGATACAAAGTTGGTCTTTGTGTGGCAACCGGATCTGATGCTGTTGCGGAGACCATCAGATTGGTCCAAGATCGTCCAGAAACTATTGGAGGATGACATTGGACCAACTCGACCAGATACCATTCGGGATGTTCATTTTCGATATCACCATGAACATGACGTTGGACTCCATGGACCAAGGCGTCACTTTAACTATTCAGGTTTTCAGGATGATGTCTACATTGTGAACTATTGTGACCAAATCCACTTGGCCACCACATCATTTTACAAGGATCATGTTTTCCCAGCCATTGATCTGAAACTTCAACACATACCGCAAGAAGAGAGGGGATTTGCAGGTGAGTACATGGAAGGCAACAACGACGCTATCAATGCCAATCATACTAGTGTTGGTTATGGTTCTTGCTACAAGGCCCATTGTGACAAGGAGAAACGAGACTTGGCATAAAGTGGCACAACCCATTTAGATGCACAAGGAAACGATCTGGATGCACTGTATAGATGTATAGATTATATATATACATATTACATAAGTACCTCTACCTTGCATATACACTATAATTAGATGTTCAATAAGACAGACCGTATCCGCATCCGCTCATGTGTTGATCCCTTCCCTTTGACCATTCAGATGGTGCAGTATTCTTTCATCCTGGTTTGACTATGACCGATACAGAGCAGAACTACTTTACATGCAAAATTCTAGGGGTGCTTTGTCAGCATGTGATCCGAGCAGGCTCAAAGTAGAACGAATCATCTTGATGGAACTAGATTCTGTGATGAGTTCTTGACTTACTAAGACTGCATCTTTGTGGCATCCGTGTTTGCATCCATCCTCTTGTCTTTGTTTTTGATTTGTTGCCTGAGCAAGTGACTAGTGGAAGCCACTTTTCCCTTGAACCTAGGAAAGACGGCTGATGGTTATTGGGATCATTGGTACTACATTTATCCTGCCAACCTTTTGGGAGACATCTTCAAGGCCTATCAAAAGCCGAGACCTTGTAGGCAATGGAATATGCAGCTATGTTTGCCGTGGGCTCCCTCATGGTTTAGACCTGCAGCCCTGGGTTGCAGTTATATGGAGCGTTTTGCCCTCTATGGTCGGTTGAATGTTTTTGTATATTTCTTGTTCTATGGTGGCCTTGGATTTGTGCCAGCTTGGGCTCTGCTGCAGATCCCAGTGATCCAAGAAAAGCTGTGTCGACCTGTGCAAGTGCTCTTAGTCTGTACGTTCTGCTGTTTGCCGTGGGGATTGGTTGCTTTGAGATGGGAGACAAAGCACGGGCACGTGTGTTGGAACCCACCACACTTTGGGTGTCATAAGTGAGGCTTTGACCTAGATCAACATTCGCGGATCGTGGGTGTAACTCAAAGTGCGGTGCGGCGAGTCTCAAAGAGCCAGTGTAGGCTTTGGCCTTTTGCTTGGAGTGTCATTTATGGTTGTGCTGCAGCACTAGAGTTTTCTAGTGTATGGTACCATGGTGTGGACATGTTGATAGTAAGTACTTCAATCGTTCCAAAACAGCCAGAGTTCAGTGCAATATTCGGTGCAAGCCATTGTGAAAAGGTTATTACATAGATCATCTGCCTTTTTGAAGACTTTTTCGAGTTTGCTGCTGCTCCCTTCTTGTGAAACTTTGTGAAGCTCTACCATTCTTGTTTGCTTCTTCAGGTAGCAGGTGCCAAAATCGATTTGGACTACTTTCTGTGTGAAGCATTTTGGTCAGAGCGAAACTCAAATGTCTTCAATTGCTGCTATAAATAGAACAAACATGTAATTAAGAACCGGAGGATTTTGCTGCTAATAGTAATAAGGTAGGTACCATGAAAAAAACCTCACTAGCACACAATGGTGGGATGATTTGAAGAAACAGCAATCGAAAGGCTCACCTGAAGATCTCGCAAATTGCTTCCTTCCCATGCAGTGACGCAAAGGATAGAATTTGGACCTTTCTGGTAGATTTTTTGGAGGTTTCATTCAGAACCGTCCCAAAAAAACATATGAAGAAACAGAGGCAACAAGTACCTTTTCCCCCAGCCTGCTTCAGTTCGCCCGAAGGAAATCGATTCATTTTTTCTTTGTTTTTTTTTGCTGGTCCCTCACCTTCAGCAACTCTACAGGGTCCCTCAACAGCCATGGCTGGCCATGGCCAACTTCACCCGCCTGGTGTGGATTACCGTCGTTGCTGTGCTGCTGCCGTTGTTGATGGTTCTCGCGATGTGGACATCGGTCACCTCCGATGTCCGGTCTGAGTCCGAAAATCTTCCTCGCTTTGATGGGTGGATACAGGATGAGAATCGAATTGCGATTTTGATGGCTGGGAGCTTACAACGTTTCAATCTAAATACCAACTTAGAACGTTTAGTTTCACCCTTGGTTCGCGAGAATTGGACCGTGGATCTCTACTTATCCATCCGCATGGGCAAAGTTCAAGGTTGGCGCCAAGCCGCCGATGCCTTCGAGCCGGAAGGCGAACTGAAAAATTTAAACCAAGAAGGCCTCGAGACGCTGTTGACGTGGAAAGTTAGCCAGTTTGGCGGCACGTTGGTATACCAACATATCTTTGATGAGATCGACCTTGCAGTGGAAGATATAGATTTCATTCAGAATTTTGGGCAGATTTTTGAGTTGGTGTCCGTTTTTTTTTTTTGGGTGGTGAGGGGTGTGTGTTTTGTTTTTTGGGGCTTCATTTCTAAACTTAAGGGAACGGATTTCACAGATGCAAAATTCTCGACCTTCCCTAAAACCAGCATAGGCACCATGGAAAAAATGGTCCTGAATCCTTCTCCTTCCCTGGGCTGCAAGATGGGCCCCTGCCAGTTTAACCCCTGGAAATGACCTTGTAAACGAGTTTCCCTGGGGAAAAAAGCTACTTATAGGGCCATTACAGGGGCCCCATATCATTTCAGGATACCTTTTTCACGTTTCAGTTTCTCTTTATTCAAGAGGAACTTTGGAACTCGTCGCTTTTCTACTAGAACTTTCCCGTTTTTCAAAACAAAAAGGCCCGAACAGGGGGTGTAATTGTTCAAACATCGTTCTCTCCCCTTAGGCCATGGTAAAAGCATAGTTCAAATTCAATCATTTTGGGTATCTCAAACTTGACATCTGCAAAAATCTTTGGAAATGATTCATTTTTGGAGAACAGTCTATTTGGAGTCTTTTATTGGCTGCAAACAAAATCCCCACATTTCTGTGTTGGAATTTTTGGCTGACAGACCAATGACTGAGGAATTCCACATTTTTTGGCCACAGCGCGCGTGCGATAGTGGCGAAACGGAATTTTTTGCTGCTCTGGAAAGAGTTGCACAAGCTTTGGTATAACGCACAGGCTCAGGAAGATCTCATGGGAAGTTATTCTTATGCAACTTGGATTTTGATTTACACCGGAAAACTAACATTTTCACCCAAGAACTAGGTTCCAGCCGTTAGTATTCGGGGGATGGAGGAAAGAATTGAGGAATTCTAATTGAATGAATCTGGTCAACTTGGCGACAATGGCACAGCCAAAAGAGCTCAAGTAGATGGTGCTAGCTGGTCCTTGGAAGGGAGCTAAGGAGCGACTGCCGGTTTAAGGCACTTCTTGGGGTGAAACTTCAAAGATTTGTTTGCCCAATCTTTTTGCAGGGCTTTCTCCAGGACCACCCAAGGTCATGGGACCCCTTTCTGATAAGTGGGACCCATACCATTCCCATGTTCTTGGCGGTCCCTGCAATTTTTGTGGACTTTTCACTCCGAGACTTGAGGAGTTGTTTTTTTTGGTTTCGGAAATTCCACCACCTCGTCAGGAACTGGACTCGTAGATGGCAACGAAGAATGATTAAAAAACAAGCTACATGGGATAAGTTCATTGCCTGGGGTAACTGACTTTTTCAACAGTACATTGGCTAGCGGTTAGTCAAGATGTACTTGTGTCGCAAATGTCAATCTTGATGTTTGTTCTTGCCCCCGGACATGAGTTGAACATTTGGTGCACGGAACATAAATTCCCATGTGTGTTGTTTCCTGATCATTGTCTAGGAATAGAGTGGGAGTTGCCTAAACCCTGTAACTGTGAGTAGAGAATCTATTCATTTTTATGAACGGGACCCTATTAACCTTCGTTATCCGCTGAGACAGTGTTTTGGCAGGTCGCAACCAAGAATAAAGGTCAATGAACTGATTCATATTCATCATCCTTAACCACCAATCATTTGTGATTCTCCTTCATCAATTGAAAAGTCCTTACCCAGTTACCGTAACCGCTGCAACAGTGACTGATGGCACGTTGAGGTGCAATTTTGGAATGGAACCTTTAATGCCCTTTCAAGAGAGAGGGAGATCTTGAATGTCGGTACTAGCCAACATCTTTTTGAAGTATCATTCCCTTTGAAGTGCTTCTTTTTGTGTGGATGCCAACATTCAGACAAGAAAATCGAAGAAAGTGTCTTTGTTGTGGTGAAATTATCAGAAACAAATTGAATCAACACCGCGAAAAAAAAATCATGCTTCACGAATCAAAACCAAAACCAACACACAATTAAAAGAGTGGGGCTTTCAAAACCAACACCATCAAAACCCACAAAAGCCAGCGAAAACGGGGTTGTTTTCAGAACGGTACACAAATCTATGCCACGCGTGGCTGAGGTGATGATTTTGCGTGAGGATTCCTATTGGTTTCAAGATTTTCAACTTCAGAAGTTGTTGCAGACAGGTGAGGGCCGATGAACTCATGAAATCACAGGGAAAGTGGTGGGGGCCCCTTCAAATGGAGGGCCCCTAGCTGTTTAACCCCACCAAGGAGCCCTTTAAAAGGGGATATATCCAATAAATACACACCAAAAACCCACCATTTTCCCTATGATGAATTGTTGGGTTGGTGCTTGTGTGTGAGGGGTTTTTCAACCACTGAGATAGAGATGTGGTTGGTCGTTTTCCCAAAAATGGAATTGCAGGAACCCAAAAAGATCTCCAAAATGTTGGTTCACCAACCCTTTCTGTTGATGGTTCAGAAATCCGGCGAGAAAACCGCCTGGGATCTTTAAAACATTTTGTAAATAATGGGATAAACTACCTCAGCTGGTGCAGGATTTCCTCCATCAACAGTAGTACCTTCTGGCAAACTAACATGTTGAACCCCAAAGTCATAGAGCTTTGATTCAAATCTCATGTGTTCGCCGCTAAAGTTCAGGAATGTATCCGAATGGTACTACAACACTGCAAAAAGACCACATTGAATACTCCTTGTATATGAGAATCCCTATTACCAAAGTTGAAAAGTTTGGTGCTGGGTTGCTGAACAGGAAGCGGTATGCCGGTATACCTTGGGTGTGTCCCGCTCCCAACAGTGGGAAATGAGGGTTTATAGGGATCCCCTGCTTAGAAATGTAACAATCCTGGTGGTGGCTGTTATAGAGAGGGGGCCACAGCCAAAGGATGCATGTACACCCATCTTCATCTACGAGATTGATCATTTTGTCCATCCTTTGCCTGTGTTTCAGGTGGTCGCCAGCGTGTTTCCGGATACAATGGCAATCTCTTCAGCCTTCTTTGTGATAGTAGGTACACGCACCTTGTTGCTTGAGAATATACGTTGGATCCTACCCCAAAAATCAGGATGCAACCGTGGCAAATGTGTTTGGAGCCACCTCGGAGATGCAAAAAATCTAGGGGGGGGTTGCTGGTCTTTGATGATCTTTTTAAAAGGAAATGTTCCTATCCAGGTTTTTGTTATTGAAGCAGGATCATCCCACGGTGATTGTAAGTGTGTCCCCTTATTCCTGCATTTGTTCCCCTTCCAAGTGGCCATTCGTGGCTTCTAAACGGGGGTTATCAACTACTTACTAAATGGGATGATCCTCCAAGTATGAAGTAGGATTTCACGGGATGTTTTGATGATGTTTCTGGAAGATTCGGAAGATTAAACGATGTATGATCTGTATATACATGTTAGCTTGGGCATTCCCCAGCTGCCCATCTTCACATATACCACTGGACATACGAGTAAATATCCCATTCAATACAGATGTTTGACTCTTTCAAACACCCGTACTAGCAACCTTACTGGCACTGAAACTATTTGCGCCTAGAAAGTTTACGAGATTAATCGGAGTGATAGAACAACTGCTTCGTCCCAATCTAAAATCCTTCTGAATTGACCAACAGTTTCGTTTGCTGGTGCGAACTGAAGGGAGGGTTTCAGCGGGATCGGGGTATCTATGAACGGAGTGATTTTTCCAGGTCTTGAGTCTAAGCACATCTTGGGTTTACTTCCAACAAGATGGGGTGCTACCAGAGTTACAACCCTTTGTAAATGGCCTAAATTCAATGTCTTTCACTGGTTTGAAAAAAATCACCATTTTTTCACACCCCCATTTACAACGGGGCCCGGCTCGGGGCCATTTTTCCCTTTGGAACCTTTTGATCTTTGCCAAGGCGAGGCGGAGATCTGCGAGGTCTTATCGATTACGTTTTTCTGTTGGATCGCCATGGGGCCAAAACGATGTGCAACGTTTACACGCACATTACACGACCCGCCTCGGACGGAAAGATGCTTGGAACTGCAGGTGTTTCCAAGTGTTGTGTTTTTTACGCCAGCTTTAGCTATAGGGGTTGATACTTCAGAAGTAGGAGTGGGAAAAATCGCAGATTTTTACATTTTCATGCCGGGGGGTGTTGCCAAGGATGTCGCTGTGCCAGGTTTAAGAATAACATTCGATTTCAAAAAATTGTTTTGGATGGATACATTTACTTTCGGCTACAATTTCTTTACTCCCCTGAAAGCTAACATGTCCCATGGAAAATTGATGCTTGGAAGATGAAATTTTCGTTTTGGGATAGGCACTTTAAAAAAGGGGACATCGGAAAAAAATTCAGGATTGTACCACTCGGTGAACAAAATCACCTAGACATATAACCTCAACTAGCAACCACCAGGCCAAATCTTCAAGCCGCTGAAAAGAGGAGGTACTAGTTAAAACTCGGGGGGTTTTGCACGAGTTAGATCGTATTTATGTGTATTTAGCCATTTTTGAAAAATGACCTTTGAAAAGAGAAGGGAGCCACAAGCCACGAGTGGTTCTTAAGTAGAAAATTCTTCCAGTCACATCTCCCGTGCCTGGCATTTTCAGCTACGTAAAAATGGAGGAATTCTCACCTAACCAGCATTCCAATTTGTTCATAAGGCCCCTTGTGTCAGTAAGGGTAATTCCCCAAAAACCAGGCAGATGTAATTTTTCCATACGAATTTAAAGGACCCAACCCCAACCCCCCAGCAAATAAAAGGCCTTGTTGCAAGGGGATTCTTAAGGGACAAGTTTTGGGGCCTCATCCAACTGTCCTCCTTTGAGGTGACAAGATGGGCCTCGCAACACCAGTTATTAGGGTGAAAGAACCCCCTATTTTTGTAGGTTTTTTTAAAACCTCAGTGAAAGCCATTTATTTTCGGGCATGTATAGGGGTTGTATATAACTCCACTAAAAAACTGGTGATTTTTCCCCATTCTTGTAGGAATAACAGCATCCTCCAACCACCCCTTTCGGGTTGGAACCAGCCTAAGGAGCTGGTTTGAAAGTTATCGTCAGGATTACATCATCGGCATTGGCAGTGAATTATTGTATCTCCATATGGTGAAGCACTTCAACGTCGCGGTCACGGAAGTTCCCATGTCTTTGATGCCCATGCAACGTGTGGCACGTTTTCATGGCCAACTATGTTTGCACAAATATTGCGATGCCAAATTGGCCAGTAAACACCTGCCTTATTTTCACCCAGATATGCCGCTCTGCAAGGAATAAAACATGACCATTAGATTGCCACCTCAGCTGACTTTGCTCCCAAAAGAATAGGAGTTCAAAATGCGAAGATGCACAATATTGATGAATCTTGTCGATACTGACATCCAATTACATCTTTTGTCATCAACAGCTGATCTTATGTTTGGGGGTTGCCAAAAAAAGGAATTTCATCGTTTTTGTGAAAAATCTATACTTATGTTTATGAAGAGAATCCCCAAATAGCCTCCATTATCCACTGTGGACGAGTGTTTTGGCAGGACCCAACATCTTTTTGCTTTTGGAGATTTCCCATCACATTTTTGACAAACTTGATTCTGATCCAAAACATGGAAGTTTAACGTTTTTCCGGAATTTATAGCATGGAACATGATTTGAAAGGTAAAACTTTCGGAAGGCACGCAGTCATCCCAGCTCAATTGTAGTACCGAGTGCCGTTTTGGGGGTAGGGAAAACCCCCCCGACCGGCTGGGCTCGGTGTTTCTCCAAGTGCGGAGAAGGGAAACATCAGGTCCTCGGGCAGCGAATGAAACACGTTCCTCCCCCAAAAGATAGGTGACAATCCAGGGCCGAAAGACAAATCATGGGAGCTGTGCCATCAAAATATCCTGAGCAGTATCATACTCTCTACTTGAGAGTACACTTTCTCGGAAAGGGTAAAATGGCTGCATTTGAAAGGTAAATAACTACCTATTGGAGGGATCCATTTTTCACTTCCATGATTATGGGAGGAAGGGTAATTTTAATCCCACAAAGAGTCACTGGAAAATTTCCTGCTTGGAAAAAGCAACCCCAAAAAGACATCCACCCAAACAGGAAACACATCTTTTGGAAGGTTCAGAACATGGCTGCGAATCAAAAGTATTGACTTCCACAAAACGGATGATTTCACGACCAAATTCATGATCTCGAACTAGTACTCTTTGGTCAATGACTATCTATTTTTTTGGGGAGATGTACACCCCTCAAATTTAAGAGCCAGATACCCAACAATCACCATGTTTTTTAGGAGTTACCAATTTCCAAACCACCTCTTTGTAGTATCTATTTTGTCAACATGTTCCGGGAATGAATTTGGTACATGAATTCATTGGTATATCTTGGGTCCACCTGGGAACTAAGTGTATAAAGAATCTAATTTTTATCTAGCTGGTGGTTTCAAAGATTTTTTATGTTCACCCCTACCTGGGGACATGATCCAATTTGACTAATACTTTTCAAATGGGTTGAAATCACCAACTAGTTATGGTTTGGGACCATGGTCCTAACCTCGGGGGGGTTCCGCTCACCCCAAACTTCGAGGAGCCTCATGGCGCTTCAGTACTTCCTCCTGTTGACCACCTGCGTTTGGGAAATCCCAACCAAAAAAACCCGGAGAGAGAAGCAAAGTGGAAGTTGTTGGGTGAGAGCAACCTAAAGGATATATGATATGATATATATTACATATATTACATATATAATTTTTATTTCTATTTCAATATTTATATGTATATTATATGTATATTGCATGTATATTATATGTATATTATATGTATATTATATGTATATTATATGTATATTTTATGTATGTTTTATGTATATTATATGTATATTGTATACATTACAGGTATATTATATGTATACTGTGCATTGTATGTATGTTTGTTTCGTTGGCTTATTGAGTATGAAAGTGTCTTTGCATAGGTCATGTGTCTTTTATCTATGTGTGTGTTTTGTTGATTCATGTGTTTATTCGATTATATAATTCTCTGCTAGTGTATTTATCCGTGTGTGTCGTTTCCTCTTTATGTGTTCAATGTGTTTATCTTATTTTGTTGGTTTGTTGATCTTTCTTTGTTCTACCTTTCGATCCGTTTTCTTGAGTGACGTTGTTTTTCATTCATTCATGTACCTACTGTGTATGTTTGTTGGTGTAAGGGTGTCTCATATTAATCAAAGATAGATTATGGGAACATACCTGGTGACCCGATGTGCTACAAAATTCGGCTTGTTTTTGCTACCCGCAAGTATGGAAACAGCGCTTTTTCTTCACCCAACGGATTTCAAATTGGGCAAAGCGTAAAGTAATGTCATGCGGAGTCACCCCATGGAATTAATCGTAGTTAACAGCTGGAATCCTCGCTTCATTTCAAGCATTTGGAGGTTTGTGGATGTTTCAAATCACTCAGATAGGACCCTTTGGAAACTCCTTCCTCGGTGAAAGTGGAGCTTGAATTTTGGGTCAAGTCATCCTCGGGAATTGCCAATTGCCGCTGGTTCACAGTGAGTAAGTCTATTCTAATTTTTATGAAGGGAAATCGTTTTGAACCTTCATGAGCTCCACTGGTTTTCGATTGTTTAGGCAGGACCCAACCAATAAGAAACATCAATAAACTGATTCATATTCATCCTTAACCACCAATCATTGGTGATTCTCCTTCACCAATTGAAAAGTCGTTACCCCCGTTATCCCCCGATTTTTTTCGGAAATGCCCAGATGGCCGTGGACATGGGACAAGAGCACTTTCTGCGAAAGGCCGATCCGCCGGTATGGTGAGGTTTTTTGGTGAAAATTGGTGGTGCCAAAAAATTGGGCCAACAAACTACCGGTATCTAGGTGGTGGTTTCAGAGTTTTCCATTTCTAAGAGTTGGGACTTTTATTTTGTTGAAGGTTGGTTTGCAATCATGATCCTAATCTAGGTGGTGGTTTCAAAGTTTTTTTTCATTCTTATCCGGAAACCTTGAGGAAATGATCCGATTTGACGACTGCGCATGTTTTTCAAATGGGTTGGTTGGTTCAACCACCAATTAGGTATTCATGGGATCTGGTGCCCCAGGATGCGGATTTCCCGTGGCAAATGGGGCGTCCGTTTAGGTTGGGATTAGTGGTGGGTAGTGCCAGCAATGTGAACTACCCATACCTTTTGTGTTTTGTTGGACTAAATAATGACTTCTATGAATCCGAGGTGGTTTTGCCTAAAAGGCCCTACTAAAAAGACACAACAAATTCAGATAGATTGAAAAAAGATAGAAGAAAACACCAATTTTCCTGCTGTTGATTTTAGATTTCATACCAACTATACTGCCAAAACACAGATAGCTCCGGGCGGTTTGACCTTCCCCCATGACCACCTGACCTTTCAAGGTGGAGTTGGATACGCCTCGCTGGGAGGCAGTTTTCAGATGGTGTGGTCAGTGATGTTCGGGGGAGGAACAAACAAAACATTTGCGAGGTCTAGTTGCTGGATAAACTGGTTCATTCATGTTTTTAAATTTGAATATAGTTCATGGTCAGTTTTTTTCTGAAGTGAATTTTTAAGAGAGAGAAGTTCGCAGGGAAATTTGGGGGAAATTTACACCTCCGTAAAACTAACCAGACATTTTTCACCTGAAAAAAAACTGGAAACTTCCCAAAAGTACTGGCATCCTTGTATCTTGGACATACATACCATCTTCCATCTTCGCCACTGATGAACTCCACTTCGACAAACATATGGATGCGATTGATTGGTCTGAATGGAGATAAGCCCGCGGATTTTTTTTCTGGAAACTCAAGTGGAGTGTGAACACTTTGCAACGAGCGTAACCATTTTCAGTGAAATCAGTGGAATCACCATGTGGTTCAGTCGTTTTCCACAACATGTGGAAAGTGGCCATGTCAATTCTCAAGTATAAAAGAGTGGTGGTCCAGCTTGACAGTAAAGAACAAACCGTTACACTCCCGAAAAACCGAACGCCAAGAGAACCCTTTAAGATGATGGTTTCTAAGGTATCTTTTTTTTCAGGTGCCATGTTAGTTTTCAGGGGTCTACTGAAGTTGTTGTATTCAAGCCCGATGTCTTTTCTCGCATCATACAAAAAAACTTCAGTTGGAGATTTCTCCAGGGTTATGGTAGTGGTATGCGAATGGGGGTCCCATTTCCTTTGGGGGTTTGTGGAATTTCTATTGATTTACCCTCCACGAAACTAACATATCCCCTCCAGTGTTGATCTGCTCCCCAGCGGCCCCCCATCTCCAAAATATGCCCCCCTTTTTTTTGTGGAGGGGTAGGGTTTGGTGAAATCCGTGGAAAGTCTACCTTGGAAGAACTGCACACAAATCCCGCTTGAAAAATGGGATGGCGATTTTCGGGCGTTTTGTTTTTTGGGGGCAAGTTTTGGCCCTGTTTTCGGGGGCGAGATGTTCGGTTTTAGGGATGCGTAAGCCCTTCCATTCACTACCTAGATGGTGAAACATCAACGAATGATTTAGATACTTTTCCATCCTGAAACCTTAAGATCAAGTCATTTTTGGCGATGATATCGATGATATGTTATTTTTTGAAAAAGGTGGAGAAGAACAAAACACCAACCACAAGATGGGCCCATGCCAGTTGTAGATATGGTTATAACCCTACTTTTAGAGGTCATTTGCTCCATTTAGACCTTGGCTCAAAGCCTACCTTGTAGATGTCAGTGCCTTCATGAAGCCTCAGGCTCCAACGTAGGCCATGATAAGCCCAAGGGTTGGGTAATCAATGTTGGTGTTTTTTTCTATTCTAGGAACTATAAAATGGTTTCGATATGAGGGATATGCCTAGTAAAGCAACTACCCAAAGTTAAAGAGATACTGGAGCAACTCTCAACAAGGATCCATGGAATGGATGGTACCTCACATTGTGAATCTACTGATCCTGTACTGATATCTCCACACCTGAAATTTAACAGCCAGACCGACAATCACCAAGATCTAAAGGAGTTACCTTTTCCACACCAGCATTTTTAGTATCTCTTTTAACTTTTGAGGAGGTAACCCTTTTGGATCTCTGATTTGTTCAGATCTTTCATCAGAAAGTAAGTGGAAGCTCTCCAATGATGTCTATCAGGAATCACATCTTCACACAGAAGGGGTGTGCGCTTGGTGCATTCCTCTCACCTTCTTGTAGGGAGCATGAAATTGAGTCCAGAGACCGGAAAGAAGTTCTTATGGAAATAGTTTGGCCCACGCCCCGATTTTGTGCAGCTGAAACTTTTAGGAAAATCTCAAGAAGTCATTGAACAGATGGAAAGAACACTCCATCCCCCCATTCTTGGCGAAAAAAAAGCACTGACAGCCCTTCTCTCCAAAGATTATGCCCCATTTGGACAACCAAAATTCACCTCCACCCTCCAAAAAACCACAAAAATAGAAGCCACAAAGAGAAAGGCATCCTCTACTTTACGTGTGCAGCTCTATGTCTCTGCCGTGATGTGTTGGGGGATCCAATTGGTGACTTCGGAGAGGGGACCAAAGGAGGACAATCAACAAAGGTGGTGAAACGTGAAAAACATATGTTAATTTTTACCCCGATCTTTGGGGGAAATGATGCTGAATTTGACAAATACATATTTTTTTTTGAAAAAAATTGAAAAGGTTCAACCACCAACTAGAAAAGAAATACTGTAGAGGTTGGAACTGCTTCGTGTGAAGATCTAAAAAAGTGATGATCGAATGTTGCTCGCAGAAGAACTGCTTGTAGATATTTTTGAGGCATGCCAGCATCACGTAAAAAGTCATCACACCAAAGTAACTCATCGTCTTTATCTCCGTTCCTTCCCTCACCTGAGAACCACCTGGGATGGTGCTAAAACCTTGAAACATCCATGGTAGATAAACCACCAACCTCAACCAGTGTTAGCCGGAAAAAAGCAGCCATGAACGACGTATATCTCCTAAGCCATCAACAGTATCCTGGTTGTTTAATAAGGATTCTTGTAATGGTTTATTATAATCCCCTCATAACTGGGTAGGATTTCATCCCCTAAATACGCCAAACCACCATGTTTTTTTTTTCGCTCAGGTGGCATTGCCTTGATCGCCTCATTGTTCTTCTTCTGGAGCTCTACACCAGCCTCTGAGCTGTTGGGAAGCCTAAGGGGATTCGAAAATTTCCTCTATGTATCACCGGTTTTTCAAAACACCCCAAAAAACACACACAAACACACAACGGGAGATTTGGTAGGTGATAAGTGATAAGTTTGATATTGTCAGAATCAATTTTTGTGGGGAAACCCATATCCTTGGATGGATTTGGACCCTGAAAAAGGTAGAGAAGGTGCCTTGATGGTTGGGAATCTGCCCGAAACTACACCCCCCGCCGAAAACAAACGAGATGAAGATGTATCTCCTATTAAGAAATATGTGATTTTCCATTGCCATGTTAGTTTTACACTTTTGAAGAGGAGATACATCTGTTTGTTTTTCCATTGCCATGTTAGTTTTCGGGGGCTTACTGTAATACATGTTTGGTGGGGATCACAGTCTGGTTGCTAAGCCACTTATCAAACATGGCCGCACAAAGACGGGATTGTCTACAGAGGGAAGTTCGGATGATAACCGGCGTGAAAGATTTCCGAGCAACCATACACTCCAAGATCACCATACATCACCAACATGTTCAGGTATGGGTTTACCCTTACATAAGCCTTACATACAGCTTATATAGGTGAGGATTCCTCCATTTTACGTACCTGAAATGTTTGGTAATAACATGAAAAATGGGCCATGAATGAAGACGGTTTCGCGGCCATTCGGTAAGTGAGTTTTGGGTGACATTTCAAACATACATGGAGTTTTTTGTTGTGTGAATTGTCCGATTTTGGTGACTGGATTTTTGCTAGCATGTGGGGCTTATCAAAAATGACGTTTTTGCCCAAAAGACAACCATTAGGAGAGTAAACCCTGAGTGCAATCATGTCATTTGAGGGTGGACCTACGGTCACAGGGCAAATGATCACATCATTTTAGAAATGGTCCCTGGCAAAAGGGAGACTATATCCTTTTCTTTTGGGCAGTTTCAGCCTTCCTGAACCAAACATTGCTCTTAGCTTCAGGGCAGAGCATTCCATTCACCCCTTGATGAACTAGTTCGGTAGTGAAACATCAATTGATTTTTGTTGGAATTTTCAACCCTGAAACCTTGGTGTGAAGAATTCCCTGGTGTTAATTCCCTTGATTTTTGATGAAGCCAAGGCATTCTACCGTTGAAAAAAACCTTGGGCTTCAGCCATGCTTCTCGGACCACCATCGCAGGAAAGAGGTGGAAAAGCTTGAGGATGAAACTTCCGCGAATGCCGAGCTGATGGAACCAGCCCCTGAGCCGGTCCGGGTTTCAGCCCGCTCAGTTTGTTGGTACGGGTTGAATCGGTAGTTGAAAAAGGTGACCTCCCAAAATGGCCGTTTTTCGGGGTGAGGGACTTTTCGAGGTGTTTTTGTTTTTTGGTTGGGGGTTTCAAAAAAGGGGAGGGAGATGCCAATGTTGTCATCTCCCCCCAAAAGAAAAGGCCGGTGTGGCCTTTGGCCTTTGCTCCCTTTTTGGTGGTGATTTTTTTGTTATGTTTGCACGATAGAACTACACCATGAAAGGTTATTTCTATCGTCGTGAAAGAGAAGAATCGGGTGGATATGGTTGGATCGAGAAGGGGCTCCCCCTTTTGACTGTGGACCCATGGTATTTATGTTTGGAACATAAACTCCAAGAGTTGTTCTTGTGGTGAGTTTTTACGGATTGTACCATGGGATGACTCATCACCATTCCCAAACATCATTTGGGAGAAGATTTGTTGGAACTTTTTTCGTCAAATCCAGGCAAATGTAAGATAACCATGGATCTGCAAAAAAATCCACCGCCAACTATCAACATGGAACCCCAAAGTTGGTGCGTTGTAGATGTTTCTCCTTTTCCTTTTTCTTGTTTCGCGGTTAGTTGACACGGGGGTGTACTCCCACTGGGGGCCGTCTAAACCAACCATTGAAAATCCACGCGCAGGAAGCCATGACAGAGGCGAGGTAAAAGGGATGGGAGGTATGTTTTTTGAGAAAAGTATTCTCGAAGCATCGAATGGTGGGTTTCTTTCGCGACATTATTGAGGATTGTGTTATACTTGGAGAATCATCCCAGGACTTGTAAGTTAGTAATAACGTTTTTATTAGCCGTGGTTATTAACTACTTACAAGTCCTGGGATGATCCTCCAAGTACCCTCCCAAAGTTTAACAGTTCGCCCCTGAAAAGTTACCGGGCCCCCAAAAGGAAAGGCTTGTTTTCTAAGCATCATGGCTTTCAGGGTCTCTCGCTGTCAGTTTTCGGGGGACTAAAAATGGCTTTTGCGAGGTTCATGGACCTGTTTTTTGTGATGTTTATGGGGGACATATAGCAAAACCCTGATAATAGATGGGATTAACAGACAACAAGTTGGCACCCAAATTGCTTGGTTGTTCCCCCCAAATCATAGGGTTTTGTTTTGGAGGTTCATGTTGGATCCTGAAAAATCCTTTCTACCATGGGATTTATCAACGTTCAATCACCAATTTGGTAAGGAAGATATATTTTTTTCCAACCATCACTGGCCCACGCAAATCTAAGTTTGAAGTGTGCAAAGGAGGCATTTCCTGACACCTTTCGATATAGTGATGGCATGTATCCCACAAGAAAAAGTCCAGGGAAGGCCATCTTGCCATCGTCTTGTCTTTCCAAAAGATGGTCGAATTTCAGGTCCTTCTCGGTCGCCACAAGAGTTACACTTCAGGATCAACTAACATAGCCAGTGAAAATAGGCCCTCCCAAAAGGACATCTTCCACCCCATCGATTTTCAGGTCCTTTGTAAATTTCAGGGAGGGCACACTTTGGGGATCAACTAAGATAGCTTGACTGGAAGATCCACCATTTTGATAGTATTTGCCAGGAAAGATGGGGGCTTTTTCCATGGCTATGTTAGTTTTTTTGCAGTCATCGCGGCTAGTCTTGAATCACACCACATCTCATGATGGGAAGTTGCTTCATTTGAATGACCCCAACAAATGAATCTTCACCTCTACCACGGATAGTCCAAGAAAATATCACCGTTTCTTGGACCAGTTTGACCACAAAACAAGGGGGAGTTGAAAACTGAGCGACTACAAGAAACGTGGTTTTGTTTTGTCTTTAAAGCCATCCTAAACCTTGGTGATCGACCAACCTCCAAATATCAACTGATTCGAGGGAGGACCGACCTACGACATGTCGACCTACGACTTGGGAAACGGTTCGCCTATTCGTGAATCACCACTTTTCAGCAATGAAAGATAGGGCCCCTGGTTGTTTCATGTGTGGAATCCTAGCCAGTTATGGATTATTTCAACCAGGAAATAAGGATCCCGTCATTTAACCAACCAGGATGCCTCATGGAAAGTAGGGGTTTTTTGAACGTGGCTGACGACGTCAAGTATCAAACTTGAAGCTGCAAGAGGTGACTGTTTTCCGTAGTTGTTGTGTGGTCAACCTGGGCAAATCTTGGGTAAACCCCCCCTTTCCTTTTTGGGGCCCGGTAACTTTTCAGGGGCGAACTGTTAACCTTGGTAAACCCTTTATACCCAAACAGCCCCCCTTTGAGTTTAATTAGTGGGGTTCTAGATGTGACTCACTAAGAAGTCGAACCTTTGGGCCAGGGGACCCAAATTTTGCCTAGCAACGAGCAAAAGTGATCCATTTTTGGGTGGAGTTTTTACTCTCCGTGTATCAAATTTGCATTTTGCGTGTAGATGCAAAATGCTAAAAAAGATATACACAAAATACAAGTTGGGGGAAACTGAGTTGGGTTGCATCAAGAGTATCAGAATTCCAAGGCGTAGTCCCTGCAAAGGTGGGCCCCCGGATCCAGTAGCCCCTACAAATAGGGTGAAATACCACCAGTTACCCATCTATTTTTGGCCATTTATAGGGGCCCCATGTCACCCCATTTTTTGTCGCTGGATCCGGGCTTGTAATCACCAATGATTTGTGTTTGGGCTCCTAGGATTTCCAAGACCCTAACCCTCCGAAAACTAACGAATGACAATGGAAACACACCCATGAATGAAGATGTATCTCCTAAGAAGATTTTTGGTGATTTTCCAGCGATCGCCACTTTTTGATTTTCGGGGGCGTTTTTTTTTTCCAAAAAGTCGGTGAGTTTTCGGGGGCGTTTTTTTTCCAAAAAGTCGAATCCAAGATGACCATTACCTCTTGATGACAAAAAATGTGCTGCACCTGGGATGTATTCAAAGTTTCCAAACAAGATAACCCTTACCAAACTAGCAAACTGCAAATCAGTTTTCGTTATTTTTGTTAAGCCCTTCAGAGAACACTGATTGTGAAAGGTCTTTTTCAATGAACCCGCCCTTCAGGAGCCCAAAAACTTGGGCCCTGCATTGGAAGAGTATGAGGAGCCATGAGGGGAAAGGGGACGTTTTACCCCCCCCCCCCCCGTTTCAGCCCGTCCAAAGGTTTATCCGGACCCTAAAAGAAGCTGGCCTTATCATGGGATACTGGTGGATTTTTTTTTGAAAGAATCTCTTAAACAAGGCGTTACTTCCTGGGTGAATGGCATTTAAATTCCCTATAGAATATCAAGGCAGGGTGGAAACTTCATGAGCAAAGTCTTGTTCGAATTGGTGACGGTGCAAGTTTTAAGTACATGACACTCCCTTCTCTGTTGATTGTAAGAAATCTTGTAGTTGATATTGAGAGAATCTCCGGAATAATTTCTTTGCTTTTGAAATGACGTGTCTACCAAGAAAAATCTGACAGCAACAAAAAATGCTTCTAAAAAGGACGTCATTTGAAGCATCCGCCTCTATGACTTTTGGGGTTCCAGCTTTTCCCTGGATTCCAGGGTGTGAAAAAAAAGATGACATGGCTTTCCAAAATTCAAACATCTCCAAATATTCAAAACAACCAAAAAACCAATCCGCTAAATCCTAGGTTTTTTTTAACAAAGAAACATAAGGCCGCGATATAACCTTCCTTCACATCTGATCCAACGGTCCAAGATATCGGAGAATCGGATTTGGGGATCTTACTTCGGTAGGACTTGGTCCGTAAGCTGCTACAGCGTGGTGCTCAAAGTATGGCTCCCAAAGTGGCAAAGGGCGTACAGGTGCCATGGGGAGAAAACAGGCTTGGAATGATGAAAAGTGATGGGATTTTTGGGGAGAGAGATTTTGGTGCACCAAAAAAGACCCTACTGTTGATGGAAGAAATCCTGCACCACCTGGGATGTATGAAACCTTGCAAATAATGGGGCATTTATCATATCAATTGGTGCAGGATTTCTTCCATCAACAGTATTCTTAAGTTGGGTATGTAGCCCCAGTTACCCTTTTATAAGTCCGTTTATGGGGCGTTAGAATTTCCACTTATAGCTGGTAGGGTACACTCCCTAAAACTAACATGGCCCTGAAAACTCTTGGTCGGGAGGGAATCCTTTTCTTTTGGTGCAATTTGGTCCCATTTTCAGCGGCGGTTGCTGTTAGTTTCAGGGTATCGGGGTACCCTTTTTTTAGCACTGTGTTCACCTTGTCGAAGTTCCCAGGTGGCTGGGTATCATGGCCTTATTTCTGATGGATCCACTGGTTTTGTTCCCCAGATAGCGATAGCTATAGGGGTTTGGC